>PKRV01000082.1:68988-83812 GCA_003709505.1 Hyphantria cunea | reverse complement strand
GAGGCTCCACGTGCTGGCTTCGCCACCGTGGAGGCTCTCCAGCCCGTCATCCTCGAGTGGGCAGGGCGGCAGCACGGGACCCTTTCCTTCCGACTGACGCAGGTGCTTTCCGGGCACGGTTGCTTCGGGAAGTACCTGCACTCGGTCGCGCGGAGGGAATTGTGTCCCGCCTGCCACCACTGCGACTGCAGTGAGGACTCGGCCCAGCACACGCTGGCGGTGTGCCCCGCTTGGGCGCCGCAGCGTCTGGTCCTCACTGCAGTCATCAGAGGAGATCTCCCGTGTCAGGTGCAGAGTGGCACACCGTGGTGGTTTAGTGGGTAGTCTGGCGAGTCAGTCAGGAGTCCCACACAAAGCGAACCCTCTGTCCCCGCGGGGGGGAGCGAAGTGCGTAAATGCATTCCAACAGGTAAAAAAAAAAAAAAATTTCGTGCCCCCGCCGCATACACGCTGTTGAAAAGCCGTAACGCAAGATCAGCCTCTGATCTCTGATCAGGTTATTGTTTATATAAGTTGTCGGAGTTGTTGTTTTGTTGTTTAACGCACCGATAATCACTTTGATAATCGTTACGCATGCTGACACATACAACATAAATGATATACTTGCAACAAATAATAGAAAAGCTTTTTCATTTTGTTGAATTCGAAGGTTAATCTTGACCGTCTAAGTAGATGTAGACACGCGGCAGCGTGTCAAGCCAAATTCAAGCTTACAGAACTGGAGCGAGCAGTATCGTGTATTATATTATACGAACCATTTGAAGCTACTTTTGGACACCGTTATCACTCAAAAATCATTTCGCATAGACGTCAAATTTGGCTCATATATTAAGACCTGCGAGACATATAAGTCCAAACTAGCCAATACAAACTTAAGGCTTCAATATATTATCTTAAGTTTTAAGAACAAATTATATTTAAGTTGTTATTGAATAATTTATGTTCTTATAAATAAATTTCAGGGCTGACGTTGTACTCTCGCACGAGCTATGCCAGTTTGAAGGCGAGCAAGAATGCTGCGCATTATCAATGGCGGCGGGCGCTGGACGTGAGCCTCTCTCCAGGAATGTATATTGGCACCGTAATAAGCACTGGCTGACGGAGGCTGACACGCCGCCCCGGCAGCCAGTACGGCACCTTATAGAAAATCCAAAAATGCATTTACTCGCAGACACAATACAAAAATAGTTTCTTTGTTTTCAATTGTTATAAATTAAAGTAAGTGCCATATAGCCTAAATCAACATTTAAATTGAATTACGATGACGTGTTTCGCTATCTAGGTATCTAAACCTAGACCTATAACCTATAATTTTTTGGGAAAAGGATTGGTTATAGGTACGGTGTAAAGCCAAGTCCAAGCTAACATAACTAGCGAACAGTACCGTGTGTAATATTACAGGAACCATTTGGAGCTATTTTTGATACCATCATTATTCAAAAATTATTTCAAATTTGGCTCATATATTAGAACTTGCAGGATACATATGTCCTCTAAATTTCATAAACACACCTCAAACGATTATTTAAATATTAACACCCAAAAATCGTCATTTTTATCACTGACTCACCTATAGATCAAAATTCTAACCCAATTCCAGATGACTTAGAAAGTTCAAATTTTGCAATCAGATAGGTAGTTGGGTGAATACATAGGAATAAGAAAGAAACTAGTAATTTTTCATAATTTCATTTCAATTTTTCAATTAATTAATTTTATACATGTAATGTAAGAATTAATAGCACAGATTTTAAGGTCTTTACGTGAATAACGAGTAGAATACCCCAATTTATGAGATTTCGCACTTAAAGCATGTACTTATAACTATGATTATAGTCGATTTTCTTATATATTACATTTTAACTGCGATTTAGATCATTATGTCAATATTATATAATATTGACATAATTATTAATACGAATACAAAGTATTAATTGTATTACGAAACTAGACAAGTCAAACTTTAGGCTTCAATATATTTTATTATTCTAAGTTTTAAGAAGAAATTATATTTAAGTTGTTATTAAATATTTTATGTTCTTATAAATAAATTTCAGGACTGACCATTGAACTTGGCACCCATTTAGATCTCACTACCTTTGTCGTTGAAGTAAATAACCAAGGCATATATCATAATATTGAACTTGGCTTTCGTTTAACATTTATTTTTTTGATGGGATACAATGTTTCTTTGTTCGAATACAAGTTGGAAACAAAATATACCCGTGCAACATACATTAAAGGTTTAACTCCAAACCCACTGCACAGGGTACCTCAATAAACAAGTTCTGAGCAAACCGCTAGAACATGATAACTGGACCTATTGTTAGCGCACAATTGTCATTCGTTCGACCTTGTCGCAAACACATACATGTTTACTACCGTTTGGCTAAACAGAAAGCTAAGTCATAAACCACGTACGTTGCAACAAGAAATTTCCTTCACCTACCTACTATATTCTGAGGTTGTTACATGCAAAAACGTCCCAGGTCCGAATTTACGCTGACGAGTCGATAGAGAAGGGCTCGAAGCTGACCGGGACGTAGCGCAAGGCGTTATTGGATAAACAATTTGTAGTTAGCGATGGAGACAGCGCCACACTCGCACGTCATTTATCTTCGTACAGATGTTCCGACAAGTAACATATGTTAGCTTCTTAACAATCAATGTACTTTTAAACTTTCGCGTTTCATGATAAAATAATTATTTTCACGGGAATTACGTAACGTAACTGGCAAGTGACCAGGTGACCTCGGCCAGTGCAACCTGGTCGGAACGTCAGGCAAGTCAGAGGTATGTAATACCTTTAAATAAGTGATCGCGTTAATTACCCTGAACATAATTGTTACATAGACTTGGTACAGGATACTTCTAACTTCTTTTTCTGAAATTACGTCAAAAGTAAGTCTCATGTGAAGTTAAATGTTTGATCGTCGGTTTGTTAATAAATGTCGCTTAGAATGTTTAATGTGTAGCTTCAACAATATTTTGCATTAATATGTATTAAGTAGACAAGGAAGTAGGACTGCTAAATATGACTAATCTCAGTTTTGTTGCTTGAAAAGAAAACCTTAAATATGAAGATCTTTAATAAAAGAAAAAAAATTTTGCTACGAGTGGCTAAAGATTTGTTTTGAATTAAAACACGAACCAGCGACTATTATTATGTGTACCCTAGCTCATTGTCAAGTTCTCTTGTGAGGCGCGCCACCACATGTACAAAGAATTTAGTCACGTAATAAAGAGAGTAAATGAATCAAAAGTTGCACGGCAGCGCGAGTCAGTGCGCTGTTCGTCGAGCTGGGCGCGCGCCTCGCGTCAGCCTGGCGCCGCCTCGCGGGAAATCAGCTGGGTATACTCGCCCGACAACACACACAACACGGAAAAAGAAGAACAAGCTTAAATATTTTCGACACATCTTGAGACTTTAAAATGTCATACATTGTGTACGGTGCAACCGTACATTGCGAAATTAAACATCGCGTCACCAAATCCGATAATTAAATAAAAATAAAAATTTATTATTAATTTCCATTTAAAAGTTAGTTCACTACCGGTCATTGAACGCACTGTGTGTTCTCAACTATCACTATCATTAGCAATTATTTCTAATTTATATCATATCTGAACGTTGTTGTAAGCAATATAGTTATAACTATAGCATTGAAAGTTGTGTGGTAACATACGATACATCTTTTTGGTCATTCGAGATTTCATTTTGCGTGTGTACCTTTACCGCGAGAAATGAAGTAAGATCTTAATTTTTTTATAACATTGTAGTATGGTAACCATGGAAGATCTTTTGTCTACATACCAACATATAGCAACTATATAGCAATTTTAAGAAAGATGGAATGGAGAAGACTACATCCGACTACATCAAGCGGTATCTTGACACTCTCGACAATTATTGGCTAGAATGAAACCGTCTCCTTCAATATCCAAAGGCACAAATAGTAAAACATCTGTTTTACTCTCTTTCCATAACGTCTCATCTGAGACGCTATGGAAAGAGAGTCTATTAACAAAAAACTGTGGTCCACCTCATTTACAAAGAAAACTGCACCTCAACTGGAAATATCTAGGTTCAGTGGTAGTTATTGGCAGTGGACTTCGTTTAGGGATCTCTTCTGAGAGACAATTCACAAGAGTCTCCCTATCCGGGGCGAGAAAACGCAGTTTCTAAAAGGAAAGGTCAAAGGAGAGGCAGAGCAGAATTGATTCAACATCTTACAATCAGCACTGACAATTACTCTTCATTCTTGAATATTTTAAATCATCGGTACTACAATAAGGAACTCCTTTTTGTGTCTCAAGCAAGTATACTATTTAATATTCCAGTGAGTCCTAAACTATCCCTAAATCATGTCAAAAGAATTAATTCTACAACAAACAAATATTTTAACGCTAATAAAAATATATCGTTATGTGGCGTGTATCAATGTTACATTCTGGAACCCTTTGCTAATATATATTTTGCAACAGAAACTAAACCCTGAAATCCATACTAAATATCAAATTCAAATCTTTATCGCTAACTATGTGTAGGTATATTCTGTGATCTTATATTATAGTTTGTCTCAACTTAGTAGCCTTTACCAAAGCATTGCAAATTTGAGAGAATATGACCAGGTTACATAATTTTTACTTAAGTATTAAATTATCAACTGTTTCAATTATATCAAGAGAAACTATAACTAAAATATGAAATAAAGTAGTGACCAATTTTACAATCCCGGAAAGATAAAAAGATCATTAATGACATTCCACATCGAACAATTGTATTAAATTATGCCTAAAAGTAACTATTGTGCATATATTATTTCTGTATTAGGTACTTAACTATTATTGTTGATATCTTGTTTAGGTGTAGGATTTGTTAGTGTGTGTGCGTGTGATGATTGATTCGATTTGATCTTCGGCTTCTCGCATCTATCTCCTGCCAGCCGTCTTGGGCAGATCGTTATTCTACACCAACGACGACGTCCTACACTATGTTTGCTGAGATGCGGTCTCCACTCAAGAACCCGTTTACCCCAAATGTTATCAGTTCTGCGGCTAATATAGCCAGCCCACTCCCACTACAGCTTGCTTATCCTGTGGGCTATGTCGGTGACCTTGGTTCCTTAGGGAAACGCCGAGCATAGCCCTCTCAATAGCACGCTGAGCGACTTTGAACTTGTGAACCAGCCGTATCGTGAGTGTCCACGTTTCGGCACGCACTGATTGAAGACTTTCGTCTTTAGGCACTGTGGTATCGAGGTTGAAAACACCCGGCAAAGTTGTCCACGCTACCCAACCCAGCTGAATTCTCCTGTTCACCTCTTTGTCGAAGTTTATTCTATCTAACCGCAAAGTCTGCCCGAGGTACACACATTTTTGAACAAATTCAAGAACTGCACCGTATAACACGACCGGTTTCGATGGGGCATGTTCGTTAAACATACGTATCTGTCATTTTTAATCTGCAGACCAAAAATAAAGTTTTTTAAAATAAACGACTCAGTTCCGTACAAACTTTCTACCCCCATTTCACTCCTTTAGGGGCATAATATCCAGTAGTGCTTAAATGCGTGTCTCTACTCATTTTTAATCAGTAGCCCAAAAATAAAGTTTCATGATTAAAACTTAAAAAAAGCAGATTTCCGTACAAACTTTCAACCACTATTTCACCCCGTTAGGGGTAGAATATTCACACACACTTAAATAGGTATCTTCTCATTTTTAATCAGTAGCTCAAAAATAAAGTTTCGTGATTACAACTTAAAAAATAACGAACTTCCATTCAAACTTTCAACCCCTATTTCGCTCCCTTAGGGGTATAACATTTCAAAATTCTTTCCTTAGTGGGTGTCTACTCAGTAAACGATCCTACTCACCAAATTTCGTAGCCCTGTCTTTAATAGTTTAGGCTCGGCGATGATGAATCAGTCAGTCAGTCAGTCAGGACATGTTATTTAATAAGTATAGACAATAGTGTGAGGATATTATACCCTTGAATAAAGTAGAAATATAATAAAGTAGAAAGTTTGAAGTATACATAAATCTTAAAAATGTACACTATTCCCCCATAACATAATGTCATATCTTAACCAGGAGTATGCGTAAGTAATGAGGATTTTTCGTTTGTGCTACATTTAAGCTAGAATAATGCGTATGTAAATCGAGATAATTTATTTTTAATAAAATCAATGCGTGCTTTCCAATTAATATGTGTATCTGTTGTTATGCCAAGTTGTTTGAATGTATCTACAGTTTCTATTTGTGTGTTATTGTATGTTGTGTCAATGTTTATAAGGGTGTTTTTTATGATCTTAATTGAATAATTTAGTTTTGCTGTAGTTTATTTAAGAGTTTCCAACCACTAAAAGATCCGACAAAGTTGCCAGTCCTGCAAGAATTGCCGGACTTCTTAGAAAGCAACTTCATTACATTAGGAACGTCGGCTACGAAGACAGATTTCAATCAATCTACCCTAAACAACTATACTAACAATCAAACAACATTATTTTCAAATAAACAGCAAAAACCGCAGTATCAGAAGCAATCCTATTCCGCCATCAGCAGCATTGTATCAACAGCAGATGGGAACAAATTAATTAAAAGATCTGAGCTAAACGTAAGACGCTATGTATCAGTAAAGCCCACCAGGCAGTCGCTTTGCAAGATAAACGGCTGTATCGCAGATAAATTCAGTCCACAAGTTTCAAAATGTTCCCCTTTAAAATGCCGCGGAGTTAATCATATAATATTCATTACAATCTAACTTCACAAATGCCATATCTGTATCGAATCACAGAAGATCATAGAATCATAGTACATTGTGGTAATCACAATGTACTACACAAGGATTATTCTATTTCTTTCTTCCTTGTACGAAAAAATATAATAGTTGACATTAGTTTTGTGTTTGGTTGCTTCAGTAAAAGACGTGCTCAGGCTCATTGATTTTGTTTAATATCAGGCTTATATAGGTAAAGATCACAGGCGTGTCTTAATGAGTTTGTGATCGTTGCCTATAATATGCAAGCATGTCTTTATTTATAATATGTAAGCATGTGTAAGCAATTCCTGTATGTCAATGTCGATGCTATGCTTCTATGACAGTCCTATTAACGTTACGTTATACAATTAACAATTAGTAACATTGGGATGCGACTTTCCAGCAACTAGTTTTGCAAGCAGCTTCTGTCGTGGTTTTATTAATGTGTAGCAATAGAATAGAATAGAATAATCATCACAAAAAGTGCACAACGCCGCCAGTGTCACAGTTACCTCATTTATGATATTTCGCACAAATAGCAACGATTCAAGAAAGTCTAGTAGCAGTAACATTAGGAAGGCAGTCACAAAACAATTTTATAAAACTGGGGTAACAAATAGCCCATATCCTATTTCGGACCAAATCTATCTTAATGGTAAATTTAATCTACGTAGCCTTAGCTGGTCTAACGTTGTTTGTTGATATAGTTTGAGGAATGAACCTACGTCCAAAACGTATACTCGGGACTATTTAACAAAGAATGGGTGTATAAACTTAAGTGGTATACACAAATTGCTTGAAATAGCGTACATCACACAATTTTTTATTCAAATGGTAGTCAAAAAGGACAAAAATATGGAAAACGTTTCAAGGTACAAGAGCCAAGTTGTTATCAGTAGGACCGTAAACTACACAAAAAAGCGTAAAATAACTAGTTTTCATTAGGCTGCTTTAAATTACTAAGTTACATTTCTTGTCTATATCTGAAAATCTATTCATTTAAATAAAGTAGTATTTTGTGTGTCAGGTAACTAAGATCTGTTTGAAGTCGTATATATTCGAGTGTTCGTTCGAATCAAGTTTTAATGATGAACTTATAAGACGAAGACGTAGGAGTGTTACAAACTGCTGCGCTCAAGAAACACGTTATTTCAATTAGTCCCTCTACGCTCAGCTGTTTGCATTTATACATGAGCACGTGACACATGAAAAACCTCCCGGTCACCGCGTACATTTTCACAATAAACGTATACATGGTGAATGGTGAAAACGGCTTCTTTGAGGCTGCTGAGGCGTATTGCTTTATATTGCTTTACAATAAATGACAGTGTTGACATTTACTACTCTATATATATACACGACTGCATAATGTCTATGTTTAGCTAAACGCAAGTTAGACCCCCAAAAACCTTTTCCGTGTTCTAACATCACTATTTCTGCGTTTACAAACATTCAAATATTTTGTTCTTTTTAAATATCTTTAACAGTTGTTGTCAATTATGAACCAAATTTTGGTAATGCAGAACTAACTTTTGCCTGCGTCTTCACACTGTATCTTTATTCGTGCGAGTGTGCTAACTTAACAAACCACTTGCTGTTGTTCACAGTATGTCTAACTGTGGTGTTGGCGAGTGTGTGAGGCCACTCAACATTTCAGAGACGCAACAGGTGGCGCTAAGGGGCAGCCTCGTGGCTTCGCAATGCCAAAATGGCGCGGCAACCGTGGCACCGACGTGCGCTTGTGAGCGAGTTGCACCACACGTGCTCTTGCGGGGTAGCGACTATTATCCTTATACACCTCGCACCACTACCGTGGTTACGTTTAGACTTGTTGGGGATACAAGTGAATAATTTTATTTTTATTTTAGTAGAAGGGTTAGACGAGCAGCCTCAGTTGGTTAAGTAGTGGGTGTTAAGTGACCCTCACCACTCATTGACACATACGAAACATCGTCAAAAGCGTTAAATAGTCCACTGCTGGATAAGCCTTTCCTTGGCAAGGAATTTATCAAAATAATCGCATAAATCGAGGGTCACATAAAGCCTTGCTGCCTATTGAGACCTACTTAGAATTAGGGGAAGAATGATCTAATTCTCAGGCGGCGTACACGAACTCAGCGGGAGCGGAGTGAGCAGCGGCACATTCAAATGTATAGACTTGTATGGGAGTATTCACGAACACAGCGGATCAAGCTATATTTTACGAGGTAATATTTCTTAAAACACATCACTAAACCGTATAATAAATAAATTTATGTACAAGTATTCATTTAATTTGTATAAAAACAGTAACAAGAGCCTGTAATATATTATTATGTCAATAAAAATTAAAAGTAGAGTAATGTCTGCGGCCATGCCTGTCGCACTAAAATCAGAATCAGAAACTTTTCTACGCAGCTAGACAGTTTGCACGAGAACATAATTACTCCTACTGCTGGACTTCCAGAGGTGTAATATACCTCCGTAAAGCTGAAGGTGAGCCTCAAACTAGGATTGAATCCGAGACAAGCCTGGAGGGTTTGGCCAAAAAATGACTATCCTACATAAGCTTCTTTGATTTAATTCTTAACAATTTAATAACCTTACTTTGTTTCATTTTTAGTTCTAATAAAATAATAATCGATAGCCTTACTTTCACGCAACTCACTGATGAGGAATATTTGATCAGTCTAGTTTTCAGTTTAATCATTACTAATTATTTAAATTTGAACTTTGTCTTTATGAATATTACATCGATTAATTGTATGCTGTTAGCTACTGTTGTTCAATTTAGTAATTTATGTCAAAAACCTAACCTTTTATATAAAAAGAATTGTACTCGTATTACCAGTAATTATAAAACTCTATTTCAATTACAGTTACACAACCAAACCTTCCACACTAAACAGTATTATAAAGATAGGTACGTTTTTATATTATATGCACCACATTTAATTAATTTTAACTTTTACACTACACATACTGTGCCTAAGCGAATAAAACCCTATAGAGCCAACATTTATTGGACATTAACACTTAAAAATAAACATTCAATGGGGACAACTTGAATCAATTCATGAATTCCGTGGAATCGCTTAGTATTTCGCGATCATTTGTGAGTTTACCACACCAATGTTTGATGCACTTACCGAGTACCAATCCAACATTAAAAACATTACACGTGAACATCCGAAGCCTAAATCGTAACTATGACGGTCTCATAGTTCTGTTACGGTCCATGGATGTTGTGTGTGATATTTTGGTTCTCTCTGAGTGTTGGTTGAGTAAAGTTACTGACATACCTGAGCTACCTGGCTTTGTATCAGCTAGGTCTTCATTTGCTAACCAGAATGATGGTTTAGTGATATACGTAAATAGTGCATTAACTAGTAGGTCCTTTGAACCGAAAATTCAAGACGCAAACTGTGTGATTGTGGAGCTTGGTCTGGATACAGTTATTGTAGCAACATATCGTACCCCTTCAGTTAGAAACATAGACAGTTTTCTTAACTCCTTAAATGACATCCTAGATTCCTTGTCATCAAGGCCAACAATAATAGTTATGGGTGACTTCAATATAAATATTCGACCATGTAAAAATGACACAAACTTAGAAATCTATCTTAATACAATTGCTTTCCATGGACTTTTGCCTGCTCATGTGCTTCCGACTCGCATGGATAGCTGCCTAGACCACGTTTTATTGAAAACAAACAAACCTTCCACATGTTTGATTCTGGAGTCTAACTTTACTGATCATGCCCCTGTATTATTCTACATTGAACAAAACCTTCAAACTATAAAACCAAAACGTACCATACGACATATAAACATTCCTTGCGTCGTTAGTTGTCTGGAAAACTCGGATTTTTCAAACGTTTTAACTTGTGATAATCCCAATCAAAGTGCGGAACTACTGATTGCCAACATATCAAGCGCAATAAACCAACACAGCACAGTAAGAAAAGTCTCTCATAGGAAGCAGATAATTAAACCATGAGTGTCACTGGGACTCTTAAGATGCATACAAAATAGAGACCAACTTCATAGAAAGTCAAAACAAGAGCCAAATAACTCTACAGCCAGACTAATTTACACTAGATATCGTAACTACTGCAACCACTTATTAGAGAGAGTTAAATGTGATTACGATAAAAAAATGCTCCTCAATGCTAAAGGTGACCCTAAGGAAACATGGAATATAATTAAGACTATTACTTACAAAAATAGTTCATCCGTAAATAAAACACAGGAACTTCTAAATATCTGTAACAACCCCAATTCTTCTGTGAATACCATAAACGAATATTTTGCAACCGTTGGACCTAATCTTTCGCGACAAATAGCGCAAGGACCACAAGTTAATCACGCAAATTTGGAATTCAACAATTTAATTAATCCCTTCTTTCATATTACTTGAAACTAATAACACAAAAATTAAAAACACAATTACAGATCTAAAAAATAATTCTGCGGTTGGTCATGATGGTATTCCTACTTCGATTATTAAATCTGCCAAGCACGTTCTTGTTCCAGCAATCACACACGTCTGTAATTTATCTATCAAAAATGGTATCTTTCCAAACACTTTCAAGAAGGGCTTAGTCACACCTGTTTTTAAAGGTGGGGATGGAGATCATGTTGAGAACTATAAGCCGATATCAGTGCTTACTATTCTATCTAAAATACTAGAAAAGGAGGTGAGTAAAAGATTGCTCAGCTTTCTTGAGCATAACAACATTATAGCTCCAAATCAATATGGTTTTAGAAGAGGTATGTCAACAGAAGACGCTGTTCTTGAGTTGACGAGTAAAATAACCAAAAACCTAGATATTAAGACAAACACCATAGGTATATTCCTTGATTTGGCCAAGGCTTTTGACACGGTTTTAACTCCCATCCTTCTTCGCGGCTTAGAGAGCTTAGGCATAAGAGATATCACTCTGAACTTATTTCGTGACTATCTCACGAATCGTAGCCAAAGAGTCAAAGTCGACAATTACGTCAGTGACGAGATGTACCTAACTCATGGCGTACCACAAGGAAGTGTACTTGGTCCCACTCTATTTCTCCTCTATATCAATAGACTATGCCAACTGTGATGCTGATTGTGAGATCTTCGTGTATGCAGACGACACGGCTCTTGTGATCAGCGCAGAGACGTGGGACTCTGCCCATGGTGCGGCTGAAAAAACTCTTGGTAGTATTATGAACTGGCTCTCATCCAATTTGCTCACCCTTAATGTGTCTAAAACTCACTATATCACTTTATCAGCAAACACTGTCACACAGCCTATTACATCTGACATTAAAATACATAACTGCCACTCAACAAACACCAATTGCAGTTGCCCGTCTATACGTAGAAGCTCCTGCATCAAATACTTAGGTGTATACATTGACAACACATTGAGTTGGCATAAACAAATTGATGTGACAGTGTCGCGAGTTTGTAAAGTGATGTTACCCATGAAGAAGTTAAGACAGGTGGCTGATGGTGGACTATTGAAAATGGTTTACTTCGCCTTAGCTCAGTCCCTACTTACTTATTGCATATCTGCTTGGGGTGTTACATTTAAGACATATCTTCTTCGCCTTGAGAGGGCACAAAGAGCTGTTTTGAAGGTCATGCATTACAAACCTTACCGCTATCCAACTACTCAGCTATTTAAAGACGTATCTGTTCTCAGTGTCAGACAACTCTGTGCGCTTAACATAATCTTACGTGTGCATTCTAAATTAAGTTACATCCCTACGTTGCTTAAGCATAAACGACGAAAGTATCTTGTCTGTCCACCTGTTGCTACCAAAACAATGTTGGGAACCCGCAGCTACCCAAGTCTCAGTAGTCACCTGTATAACACTATCAACAAAGCGTGCAATATATATCCCTTGTCCAAGGCTAAGTACAAAAGTGTAGTTAATAGATATCTCCAAAACTTAACTTACGATGAGACTGAGAAACTATTTTCTAAGGGACCTTCATACATTGTGCGTATTATACGAAAAAAATACACAAACCACACACACACACATAAACACCCATACACACACACACACAAACACACACATATACAGACACATAAACTAACACACACGTACTATTGAGCATGTACGCGTATTAGTCACACACTGAAGTAGTCATTATGTTTGCACCATAACTATATTACATACCATCTTGACAATTCTAACCAAAGAACATCATATAAATTGTAAGAGGAAGGCGCCAGTGTCTGTAACACAGTTTATACTATCATAGACAATGACGTTCACTCTGTCTCTATGAAATTAAAATATATGTACTTAGAGTTGAGCTTATATGTATGACTGAGATAGAAAAANGTACGCGTATTAGTCACACACTGAAGTAGTCATTATGTTTGCACCATAACTATATTACATACCATCTTGACAATTCTAACCAAAGAACATCATATAAATTGTAAGAGGAAGGCGCCAGTGTCTGTAACACAGTTTATACTATCATAGACAATGACGTTCACTCTGTCTCTATGAAATTAAAATATATGTACTTAGAGTTGAGCTTATATGTATGACTGAGATAAAAAAAAAGTTGTATGGCCTTTTGTTAATAAACTATTATTATTAAAAAAAAAAAAAAAAAAAAAAGAAATTGTCGCCTGCGGTATTCCCGGACCAATACGACCTTAAAACCTTCAAGAAAATAGCGTACTCCTTCTTAAAAGGCCGGCAATGCACTTGTGACGCCTCTGGTGTTGCGAGTGTCCATGGGCGGCGGTAATCGCTTACCATCAGGCGCTACGTCTGCTTTTTTGCCAACTATATCACAAAAAAGAAGCATATCAAAAGTGACAGATGTTCCAAAATGTGCTAAAGAGCTCAAATGAAAATGGGCGGGACTTAACGAGACTAAGAGACGACAGATGGACCATATGACTCACTTTTTATGTAGAAGCTCCCAATATGACCAAACTGTGCCTGAAAGGAAAAGTAGAAAAAGTCGCACAAGAGAAGGGAAGGCGAGATAAGAGAAACGGCCGACCCACATTAGATGTAAGGCACAAGACAACCAAACATAATACGGAGCCTAACACCTGAGGAGGTGTTCTTGCAACTTGATTAATCTAGATTAGAAAAATCTTGCAACAAATATTTGAAAATACTTTTTATGTACTAGGTAGGATTACAAGAAAATTATCTATTTTATTACTTTATTTTATTTAGGGGTTTGATTTTGACTATTTTAATATTTTTTTTGTATTATGCTTTTCTTGTTTCCTTTTTAATTTATTAGTGCTATATGTTTTGTACATGTATCAACGGCGTAAATCTTAGTATATGTACATATTTCTTTTATTTATTCATATTTCTCGTGCGTGATTCTAAGATAGTTTTTATTTTTAAGTTTAGAAAATTAAGTACTATTTTTGCTATTGCACGTTGTTGTACACATAAATAATAATGTACACAAACATTTTAACCTTTTTTTAAAGTGCTGCCGGTTCTTCTCCATAGGACTTACATTATAAAAACTGAGCAACTAGAGTCATTAATGTAGTATTTTGAAAGTGCCTAAAGAGGCATACTTGAAATAAAAACTTTTTGATTTTGCTTTATGAAATATATTTCATCTGTTATATTTATTTTACAAACAGATAAAATTGACGCACACACGTCTTATGCCTGCTCTACACACAGATGTCATCGGGTTGTGTCTACGTGTAGAAGTGGTGACTTGCTCGTCCGTGGTAGGTATTTAACGTCCGCAGACGCGTTCACCACCAATCCGTTCGTTGTCGGTTTTTGTGGCACTAATCAAAGGGTTTTAGAGCGAGCGCTTGGCGGCTGTCCACACTCTCATCACGTCTGCGACGCATCAATGTTTATCGGCAAGCGAATGAGAGTGCACGCGTGCTTCCGGTGCTTCTTGCAGTTCTTTTTCATCCTATAGATACCTTCTTACTCGTCAAATTGACTAACATGAGCACTGATAAATGATTATAAAATTAATAGTTTCTTTATCCCTATTTCTCATATTTATTGCAATGTCATCAACTTATTACTATATATATATATATATATATATATATATATGAGATA
>PKRV01000082.1:46105-58610 GCA_003709505.1 Hyphantria cunea | reverse complement strand
CCAAAATGACTCTGCCCTGCCTGATGGAAAGCATGAGCAGAATCCAAGAGTGGTGGTCACCATCCTCAATGCGAAAAAGAACAATGCAGCATAGTGACCCACACTATGGCGGGCTGGGGGGAAGGGGGATAGGTGGCGTTGGATTGGGGTATGGGCCTCCGGTATCCTCACTCACTCGATGAAACACAGCGTAAGCGCTGTTTCACACCGGTTTTCTGTGAGGCCGTGGTATCGCTCCGGTCGAGCCGGCCCATTCATGCCGAAGCGTGGCTCTCCCACGGTGGTTGGTGACTCGTGAAGGAACTATATACACTACGGTGACGGGCAGCAGCATCACCGCTGCCACAAGTTATCACCAATCCGCCTGCCCAGCGTAATGATTATGGGCAAAATCCTCCAATCGTAAGCAAAAAAGCCACGGCCCGCAGTTCCCGGTAGTCCCGTAATTTCTGGTCATTGTGGCGACCACGGTAACGACGGTACAGGGGGTGCTAAGAATTACCGGGCTACGGGAAGCCACCATAAACGACTGATCCTGGCAACATTTAACGACCGCACGTTACGGCTAGACTCGCATCTGGCACAACTTGAGATGGAACTTTGGAAGGTTAGGTGGCACATCTTAGGGTTATGTAAAGTTCAAAGAGAGGAGGAGGAAACAATAACCCTCGACTCAGGCCACCGAGGGAGACCAACAATCCCGAGGTGGCGTGAGGTTTCTGGTAAACTAGTCGCTTTCTGGCAACGTTGTGGAAATGTCCAGTGTGTCGAATAGGGCTACCCTATTCGACATCTCATTGATATCTTACCGAGAGGTTATAGCCTTAAGGATTACCTTAAGGCTGTGTGAGTGAGCCAAAGTCGGTGCGTTCACTTGTATTAACAAGTGAACGCACCGACTTTGGCTCACTCGGACGAAGAGGTGGAGTATATGTTCGATGACATATTTAGTGGGTTTTAGTAGTGAAGTGGATTCACTACTAAAACCCACTAAAACGTTGTTATGGGGACTTCAACGCCAAAGTGGGAGTACAAACCTGCAGCGAATCGGTAGTAGGATACCATGCATTTGGAAAATGCTCGTCAACTTTCTCCATCAGGAGGGGCTATTTTTGATGAACTCGTTGTTCGAAAAGCGGCCCCACAGAAAGTCGACGTGGCAACGCCCCGACGCTATGACCAAAAATGAGGTCGATTTCATCATGACGGACAGAAAGCACATATTCAGACGTCTCAGTAATCAAAAGGTTTAACCTTGTAAGTAGTAGTAAGTTGTAAGTAATCAGCGACGTGTTAGAGGCTCTCTGAATATCAACTTTAAGGCTGAACGTATCCGTATGATGAAATCCTGGCTCCGACTAACTCTGCTGCAAGTCGCGATAGGATCTGAAAAATTCGCCGATATGTAGCCAAAACGTAGACACTTACGGTACAGCTGGTCCATAAGTTTAAATTCTCTCAGCTTACTATGGAGAGGGCTATGCTCGGCGTTCCTCTAAGGGATCGCATCAGAAACAAGGTGACCCGACAAAGAACCAGGGTCATCGACATAGCCCACAGGATTAGCAAGTTGAAGTGGCAGTGGGCTGGCCACATTTGCCGTAGAAACGAAAACCGTTGGGGTAAACAATTTCTTGAATAGAGACTGCATCTTGGCAAACGTAGTGTAGGACGTCCACAGGCTAGGTGGATTGATGATTTACGGAAGACGGCTGGCAGGAGCTGGATGCGAGAAGCCGAGGATCGAACTAAGTAGCGTGCAATTGGAGAGGCCTATGTCCAGCAGTGGACTGCGATAGGCTGATGATGATGACTAATGTAGTACAAGCTGGCGTCTGGTATATTTCTTTTTTATGTATGAGCCTGCCAAAGTGTCTCTACTCTGCCTGATGGAAAGCTTAAGCAGCATCCGAGAGTGAGATGGTGGTCACTATACTCATTTTGAATGTAGACATTGCAACAACGGAGCATGGTGAACCACAGCATGGTAGCCTATTGAGATGCTTCGGTACACTGTCGGGTTAACTTGGCCCTTGGATCTTTCGGCAAGTCAGAGTCAGAATCCAGTATTATCGTGTCACAATGATCCAGTAGTATCGTGAACAAATATCCTGGGTGAACAAAAATCCTGAAACTTGCGACATCGTCACCGACCGCTTCCATGAGCTGTATGTATACTATGTATACGTGTGTACTCTTTGGGAGAACGCAAAGCATAAAACTCGCGTCATTGTCACCGCACGCTTCCTCGACGATACAATTCACAAGTTACTCAGAGCTCACTTGTGCCAGCAGTCCCAGAAAATTACCCGCATTTTTTTATTGTAGTTTCGTCACTCACCGACAGTTTGAACAAACATATAGTGTACTGAAGAAGGTTGTAGTTTGTATGTTTTTGTGCGAACATGAATTACGGGAAAACGGCTGGACCGATTTAGATGAAACTTTTCACTTTGCCTGCTTAAAGTCAAAATTAGGATTTTAAGTACTTTTTTACCCCACTGGACAAAGAGGCAAGTGGCGTGGGCATGTTATTGATTTACTATGATGATAGTTCTTGATATGCCATGTCTGCATTGTTAAAATTTAAAACCTATGTCATTTTCATCACTAGCAGCCAGAAAACTTAAAAACATTACCCATTATTACTTTCAAGACTAATATTACTAGGTATTTGTTTATACTTATACAAACTTTGAGCCCCTTTTCACCCCTTTGGGGTTTAGTTTTAAAAAACCCTTTCTTAGCGCAAGCCTTTATCATAATAGCTATGTGTGTGATAAATTTTAATGCAATCCGCTCAGTGGTTTGAGCTGTGTACTGATAGATCAGTCAGTAACAGCCTTTGTCTTTTATACATATAAGATGCCTTGATTGTTCACATCAACAACAAAAGAAGCGAGATCTAAATGGGTGCCAAGTTCAATGGTCGGTTCTGAACTTTATTTATAACAACATAAAATACTGTATAACACCTTAAAATATCATTTCTTCTTAAAATTAGGATAATATATTGTCTGACTTGGTTAGTATTCAAATACAATTACATTATAGCTTCTATGCAAGTTCTAAAACTGTAAGTTACAACTGTACCATCTGTTTCAACACCTCATCTGCGTCTAATGGATGAACCAGAAGTTCTTAAAGCATCACTCCTGTCATCATCCTCAGCCCGTTGCAGTCTAGTGCTGGACATAGGCCACTCTTATATGCAGGCGTTAATAGTGATTATATGAACGTTAACAGTAGATATAAGCAATTGTTGCCATCAGTGCAGTAACCAAACTGCTGATACACATCTATAAATATTTGTGAAAACACATCAGTGCACAAGGAATAGTACTTGATATATGTGTACTCAGATTAAAATACAAAATTTGTGTGTTTCTTTTTGTAATCTGAATATATGTATATATACCTACTAGGTGTTCAGCCAAACATGTAAAAATATGTTAAGGGGTCATCTTTATCATTAAGGAGTAGGAAAATGATGACACCCAATATATATTGCACACAATTTTTCATATTAATCGGTCCAGCTGTTTTGAAGGAATTTGGTAACAATCTCATTCAACATTGAGTTGGTTGGAGAAGACTTCAAAAACTCAATAATATCTGCCCCAATCAAAATGATATGACACAGTAGACAACTCACTTCAGAGATGGTATCTATCTGTTTACTCCACAGTTTTGATCATCATTTCTCATCAATGCAACTACATTGTGCTGCAGCCAAGCACTATAGCATACAACAAATTTTAAATACTCGAGACATTGTAGGAATAAAAGATGTGTTTACACTGTCATGTAAAATTTCATAATGAGCCCATTACATCAAGTACATTACATGCTTTATATTGAGGGAATCTGAACCAAGACCTCAAGCACAGCAGATGCTTATGCTATCACTACGCCATCAAGGTGATGATGATGTGACCGCTTTTGTTGCACTAATTATACTTACAACATTTCATTGAAACAGTGTGATAATAATATTGGATGTTTAAAAAAAATATTTATACTGATTCCAATGATTAAATAATTTTTAACATGAAGCGTTAGTGTGTGGTGCAGGGCCTCAAATGTATCGGGCCCATGGTTGTTTTTACTACACTTACTACGTTTCTAATCCTCCACAGCTTACTTCATCATTTGGTTATATATATATAATATATATGTACATCTCGCTCAGAATGAAATTTAGGTAGTTCAGAGCAAAGCAGCCTAAAGACTGACTTGCCAGTTTTCATATACAAATTATTATGAAGTACATACTGATATGATCTACTTACAATTGTAACTTACAGTTTGTTAGTACTGTTAACATTTACAAAGCCTATCAGTTAGCACTAATTACCTCAGCACCGCATCCGAACCAGGCTTGATGCTCTTGAGCCGAGATGTTCATATCGTAATACGTGAGCGGTGCCCGGCGTGCGGCGCTCCAGAGCCGGCCGTACTCCGCGCCGCGCAACAGTGACATTGGGTTCCGACACACCTTACATTCCGCCCCACCTCCCGACGTCTCTGCTTCCCCATTTCCACCACCTCCACCGAGCCAGGGACCCAAGTGTGTCAACGATACCTGCTCGATGAAAGACGTCCCGTACTTGCGGAAATACCACCACTCGAATATCAGAATGAGACCCGATATGAGCGACGATGTACCCGTTAGGGCCACGTAAAACTTAGGAGTTAGCGCTCCAAGAAACGCTGAAGAAACCACATCGCAACCGGTTACAGTGGCCGGTAAATACGAATCGTTTACCTACTAAACTGACCAGCTTAGCGATGTGAATAGTAATTGCTTTTGGACTCTAAGAAAGTCTTCATCTCTTTTTAATGTAATACTTAATTTACTTTAACTTTATCAATAAATAATTTAAGAAAATAAGACGAAAATCCGAATAGTTTCACCAGTTTAATTCACGTCTCATATCATTATCAGTTTTGTATTCTAAACATTGAACTTGACAACAGGATAGAAAGAGCATTTACCTAAAGTCTAACAAGGATGGCAATAGGTATGAGCCGCTGCATTGGTTAAAATTGCGATAACAAAACAGTTTGAAATAATACGTCCCATTCGCGTTCTAAGTGACAGCAAGGTCTTTGTGGTCTGTGAGTGACAGTTTCGTTTATGACAATAGGGATGTTCGATATTTATCGCTGTTAAGCAGATAAACATCAATATTTTGATAACGCTCAAAAGGTTGTCGCGCAAATAAAAAATACGTGTGGCACTCGGGGACTGCCGCAGTAAAGCTATTGCATAGCGTTTTTTATGATATATACATATACACCTATATACTTTCTCACAAACAGCTGCCTACGTATCCGTCCGATTTCGAAGCAGCTCGTCTCGATCCGTGCGAATTTCGTACAGTCCACACGCATACATCTAGTCGCACGAACACAAACACCGTGCCGAAGTCTGCCGGACTGAAACGACGTTAGACGATGCACGGCTTTCAACGCCGCACCGCTCAGCCGGTCGGAGTGGGCGGTGCTAGGTTTATTTTCGTTACGGAATTTCTTGATTCGGTCGCCGCGTTCAAAGCGATAAAAGCTATGCAATAGTTTAAAGAGGTAATTCTGCACTATTGACCCTAAAAAGACTGCGGTTGACCATTTTCTTTCGTTGTCTGTTTTTTTCTCAGGATGTCTAACGTACATCGATGTTCAATTATATCGTTAGTGCAAATTAAATTCGTCAACATCGATCTTCGCTATTTGATAGTGCCTAAACTTGAACACAGAATCCGGCGATTGACGCTCGTAACTGCAAGTTGAAATCTCGGAATATTGCTGCTGATGTTTGGAATATTACTGTCACTGTTTGACAAATAATATCGTGTGCGCTGAGTGCGCCGCTGTGTGGGAGTGCGTGGTGCGTGTGAGTGGATTGTTTGTCATTCAATAATGACATTCATACGACACGAGTCGTAAACATTTGATTGTCTCAGTGTGCGCAGTTGTAGTGTATGCGACTGCTGTGCTTGAGCTTTTAGATTCGATTTCCAGCTCGGCCCAAATGTTCGTACAATCTACAAATTTTTGTTTCGGAGCTTGGGTGTTTTCTTGTAAGTATAATATGTATGTATTTACAAAAAAATATTTATATATTTCTATCAGTTGTTAAGTACCCATATTACAAACTTTGCTCAATTTGGTACTCGATGGCTTCTTTTGATAAGATGGCAACCAGCCGGATCAGCTATTTCTGCCAATGTCAAGTATTTAAAGTCTTTAGAGTCTTCAAGTCTTCGTTGTGAAGAAATTAATGATAAAAAATAACAAAAAAATGTGGATGACATGAAATAGGAACCGTCTTTCATAAGAACAAAAAACGATCTCCACTCGATGGCGTTAATAATAATAATATTTCAGATTTATGACACTTACAGTTTCAGATGAATGAAATTTAATTGTCTATACGTTTACAAATAAACAAAAAAATTGGAGCGTCTGTTTGTCATATTAAAATAACCGCTTTCTGTCGAACGCATGTATTATGTTTGTTTACACGGTACATTTTCCAAAATATTTATTGTTACAATTTTTGTCTGTCTGTCTATTCGCCTGTGTGTACCTGTAGTACAACAATAACCGCGGAAAGCACCGAGGGGCTCAGCTTGGTTTTATCCGTAAAACTCATGTTCATTCTTTGCTTTATTTTGTCGATAACTTTAGGCAATCGTTAGTGAAGGTACAGACTAGTAATGCACTATTTGGATTTCTTTTTACCGCGTCTATTTCTCTATATATGAAAATATGTCGAGATCAGGTCCTGTAGAGAAAACCTGCTAATAGATCATTGTGCTGCGTTCCTCGTGTTTCACTCAGTAGTTACCCCAGATTAGTTAGGAAAAACCCTATTCCTATTAGTAATCCTACCGTTCAGGTTACATCCGTAATCGATATTAATAAAAAAATACATTCCATAAGATGATTTTGTTTGTATAATGATTAGACACTATTGAAAACGAAATAAAATCGTAGAAAAGCAAATGAGAATCGATAAAATAATAAAATAAATAGCGATCACATATTTTTATATTGTTAGCACATACAAATTAAAAAAAAATACAGTTGCTATCAATTCTCAACCTTAATGCCGTTTACCTAAAAACGTGGTTTTTGGCGTTTATAAAAAAAATACACAACAACAACTATAACAACTCAATATATTATGCTACGCTTTAAGAAGAAATTATATTTAGGTTGTTATTTAATATTTTATGTTTCATATTTCCATTTAAACTTCACTACTTTTGTCGTTGAAGTGAATAACCAAGACATTGATATATCATAATATTGAACTTGGTTCTCACTTCACATTTGTTTTTGATGGGATATGTTTACATCAATAAATCACTTCGGGTGTATCAATACATGAATAAAATCGGAACTGGACTCTGTCTGTGTGTACACGACAGATATATATGAAAAACTAAATATCAAAACAAAGATTTTTAGAATTTTGTCTGCGATTCTGCACGTTGATCTCAAAAACGGCTTAGCTGATTTGAATGCGCTTTTCACTAATGCGTTTCAGTTCGCTCCACTTATTATTGAGTGTTTGTTTCATTGTAATCGGTTTCGGTTAACAAATAAAAAAGTTATACCAATTTATACAATCACTACGACTGTCGTCACATACGCGTGTATTTTTTTGTTATTTTGTGATTAGTAACATTCCCTTAGAAAATATACACTGGATAATATCTAATTTTATTTCCCATAATCGTGAGCGTTATGTTTTAAAAGTTCAACTCTGGCTTTATTTGGGATTATTTACTTTTACCCTATAGGAACATTTAAAAAAGAGGATTTTTAAAAACATGAAAATTATAGGGATATGAATCCTTAAAAAGAAGGAATCTGCACCACAGTTGCGTTTTGTTACCTATGTACGCATTTTTGACATTTGTCAATGTCAGACGGACATCGAACTATCTTCTGAGCAAGTACGTTTTACGTAACAGGAATTATTTTGCACTTGAGCAAACTAGTGTAACTGAAAATGTTGAGCCGACTTGGAAAGAAGCATATGGAAATCGCGGCCTCCTTCCTGCCATCAGCTGCCGCTTTCGGCGGCGCGGCATTCACAGGGCTCCTGTACTTCACTGACTGGAAAGTGTTCGTCACTTACATCCCATTCTACGGCGGCAAGTTCCCGGCTGAAGAGGTTGAGAAGTAATGAATCATGTCAGTCACTATGGATATTAGTTAATTATACTTAATTGTATATGTATCTAAAACCTATATTATTATAAGTTATAGACTTATCGGTTGTGGTTTTTATTTTTGCTACAGGAAAGACCCTATAAGCTAAGCTGGTAGTGCTAAATTTAAATCAGTAGCTATAGTTTTCTGTGACAGAGCCTACCTAGTGTGTAGGGTTAAGCAGATAGGAATGTGACTAAAGTATTTATTTAGTATTATATGTAAACCACCATAAATATTTAAATGTAATACACATGTAAACAATATATAAAGTTGCTCATAACGAAGGGTTGTATTTTGGACACTCTATGTATGGTCGACCGCAGCAGGTAGAGCCCCAGTGACATGGGCTCTATAAATTTTATCAAAAGTATTACTTAAGTGGGTAACAGTTTTAAAACTATTATTTTTACTAAGTATACGAAATAATACAAAAAAAAATAGTGGATAAAGGTAGGTACATGTAACTGCCTAATAATGCTTCCTTTGTGATTTGTAATCCAAGTAAGTGACAAATCACATGTTTTATTATCAATACCATTTTGTTTTCAATGTGCTTCAGCTGGAAATACATCAACTACATTTCAAATTAAAATGTTTGAATTGACATGATAATATAGGGAAGTGTACTAATTTATGGTCTTGACTGCTGTCCCAGATGAGGAATTGTTAGTTTTCCACCCATGACAACTGACTGTCAGACGAGCACCATCATATCTCCTGTGCTGGATGCCATCTATCTATGATATTATTTGTGCATTTGTAATGATAACCTTACCCATCCCAAAACACGGTTGTATGATCCCAAAGTAGAGAGAGCTTATAGATAAATTTAAAGCAATCAGTATGGTTATGAGCGGTGATTACCGATATACCTAACCTAACTTGTAATACCTAACTGAAAGCTAAGTGTAGAAAAAGAAATATGCAAAGATGCTTATAAGTTGTATCAATATATCCAAGAAGCATTTAGTACATGTGTTCATATCTAGGGCCAAAAATAAATGTAGATAAGATTTAAATTAATTGAAGGTAACTCCCAACTTATAGAAACTATTAATTTTTATGTTACTAACATAAACAATGCCACTGAAATAGCAGAGGCATTTAATTATCGCTTCATCGACTGATATAAACTTAAGTAACATGGCCCACACAATATAGACATAAAAACAGTGGAAAATAGTATATTCTTAAAACCTTGTACTGACTGACTAAATAACAAAAAAATATTGGAATCCTAAATAATAGTAAATTCATGGTTGTGATGATATCTCTACTGAAAATATAATAAACTATGCTGACATTTTGTCAGCGTTTTTGTTGAAAAATATCCATATCTTCTCAAATATTCTATAGTTAAACCAATGTATAAAAAGTCTAAAGATTTGAACAATTATTGGCTGATAGCACTAGTACTGCTAGTAGTAGATATGGATCCCAGAAGGCGAGCGAGGATCGAAATAAGTGGCGTGAAATAGGAGATGCCTATGTCCAGCAGTGGCCTGCGATAGGCTGATGATGATGATGATGATGGTGAACACTAGTATCAGTAATTTCAAAAAAATTCCAAAGAGCAATGTATAATCGCATCAATACGTTTTTAATTAAGTATAACATATAAGAAAATTCCAAAATAGATTTCAAAGAGGAAAGTCAACCAGTCATGCTTCTTTCAACTTATTAGGTCAGTTACAGGAAACACAGATAAGAAAAATGCCTACAACAGCAGTATTCTTGTAGAAGTACAGTGTGTTCAAATCCTGGGAATGAACCAGAGTGGTGAATAAATAGGAAATAGGTCTCAATACAAGGCTAATAAGTTTAGGGTGCCACAGGAAGTATATTGGGGCCACTCTTGTTCTTACTCTATACCAATGATTTACCTACGTTCACTGACCACTGTATCTTATTTGCTGATGAAATTTGATTAACAATGACGGGAGATGGAGGTGATGAATCATACGAGGACACAATTAATACAGCTGTAAGTTCTGTACTTCAATGGATTTAAACAATTAATGGCAAATATTGTAAAATGTGAATTCATTATATTTTCTAATAGAATAAACATGATTAAACCTTTAAATGTTACTGGGAATGGTATTAAGTTCGGTTCAAAGATCTTTATTTCTCATTAAGAAAATCGTCAGTTACATGAGAACAATATTAATTACATAATAACATATTTTACATGAACTCGATGCAGGTGCAGTAAAAATAATTAAAATAATACTAATACGGGAAGGAGCGAGCTCTGCGCATTCCTGTGCTATGGCTGTGGTCCAAGTGAAAGTAATGTGTAATAAAAAAAAATTTAGAGAGAGTTTCATTATTATGAATGTAAATTAATAATTTATTTTTAAATATTTTCAAATAACTCGCTTTTTTTACATCTGCTGGAAGTTTATTGTAAATCTGTGCTCCCCTAAACGTTATGTTGCGTTTTCCATAGTTGGTTCTTACGTTAGGCAATACGAGGTGACTGGCGCGACGTATAGCATTTTTGCTGGTTTTACCTTTCATTGTGAAATTAATTTGTGAATGTATGAGTCTATGATTTATTTTATAGATTATTTTATTAAGTTAGAGGAAGTTGACCACATAAAGTTCCTGAGTGTTATATTAGATAAAAACTTGCAACTGGAAACTTCATGCAGAAAACTTGTGTTGTAGACTATAGTTTTGCATTTTCTTTGCGGGACCTGAGGAGGACTGTTGTAGATGCCGCTTAGCTAGGGTATCATGGACATGATTCCAGCATCGTAGGGTATGGGACAATGCTTTGGGACAACACTTCCTACAACTATAAATAGGGATTTTTCGATTCAAAAAAGGTTCAGGTTCAGTTTTCTCTGTAGGAGCACTAGAGTAGACCACTGTTTGTAGGACATTGACGAACAACATCAACGTGCTTCATAATATGCCGGCTGTATTTGAAATGTGTGCGTTTGTGAGGAAACATCCAACCTACCTGCCACTACTGCCTTTTGAAAGGGTTTCAGATACGGCTTTTATAATTGGCAAACTTTCAAGATACCCTGCTAAACTAGCTTTACCTAAGTGCAACACAACATACAATGAGCGTACTCCTTAAAAGGCCGGCAACGCACTTGTGACGCCTCTGGTGTTGCGGGTGTCCATGGGCGGCAGTAATCGCTTACCATCGGGCGATACGTCTGCTCGTTTGCCTCCTATACCATGAAAATAACAATAAAACAAATAGTAGTGTAATGGCGGTCAAGATTTTCAATGGAATCCCCAAAACAACATTGAGCTACCTATGAATAACTTTCAGGAGGAAATGAGGGTCTGGTGAATCAAAAATTGTTGTTATACCATAAATGAGTTTAGTTAATATGTTTTATATAAAATCAGTAAAGTAACGTGATGACTTATCAGGGTCACATCGAAATGACTATTGCATTGCATGCAATATATAACATGACTTAGTTCCTTTAAAAGATTTTTAAATTCAAACAATTGTCATTTTAATTATTTTAATAAGTATTGACATTGTTTATGCGAAATTTATTAGACACCATGAAACACTATTGGTTTGGTTCATGATTGTTGTTAATTATTATAGTAAAATTATTACTGTAAGTTTGCATGCCCAATTCAGTAAGCAAAGAATTAAGGCCAGAAAACTAGCCCTGAGATCTCTTCAATGTACCGTATTTCTAGCAAATTAAGAATCTTACCGTAAGATGTTTTTGTACCTATCACTTCTCACTATGAAAGTCACCTCACCTGCTGTTATGGATTCAACCTTTCATATAATAATTATTTGTGTGCTCCACACTGTACCTATCACTTATATACTAACAGATATTTTATCTTATACGAATGGGCCCCCTACTTACTCTATCTTGTAACGCTTGGTTTGGTGCTAGTTGTACACAAATGTATGAGTAGTTTACGCTATTGCAACGTTCCTCTTTGAATTAATACACAAAGATGCCAATATCAATGAATATGTACTACCGGAACCGGTTGCGGTACACGGTGCCGTTCTCGAAGTTGTTCAAAAATATGTATACCTCGGGCAGGCTTTGCAGTTAGGTAGAAACAGCTTTGAGGACGAGGTGAACAGAAGAATCCAGCTAGGTTGGGCAGCGTTTGGGAAACTTCGTCGGGTCTTCTCATCATCGATCCCACAGTGCCTAAAGACGAAAGTCTTCAATGCGTGCGTCCTACCCGTAATGATATACGGAGCCGAAACGTGGAAACTTACGGTTCGACTGGTCCATAAGTTCAAAGTCGCTCAGCGTGC
>PKRV01000082.1:27938-45903 GCA_003709505.1 Hyphantria cunea | reverse complement strand
TTTGCCGAAGAACCAATAACCGTTGGGGTAAACGAGTTCTTGAGTGGAGACCGCGTCTCGGCAAACGTAGTGTAGGACGTCCACAAGCCAGGTGGAGCGATGATTTGCGCAAGACGGCTGGCAGGAGCTGGATGCGAGAAGCCATAGATCGAACTAAGTGGCGTGAAATTGGAGAGGCCTATGTCCAGCAGTGGACTGCGATAGGCTGATGATGATGATGATGATGATGATGCCAATATATAGCGTAACATTCGCAACACACAGTAGACCAGAAAAGTTGCTTATCTCAAAACTCCAGCATTTTTAAGTGTTCTGTGTGTCCAACCTGTCTACCGCTACAGACAGACATTTATTGGTACGTGTAAACGCGTGCCACGCCTCGACAACCCACCACAAACGCAATGTGTAAACGTGCTGTTTGGCTTGGGTTGCGTGAAGTTGTAATACCTTGTTGCCGACCCAATTCGTTATCGGTTTTTGAACACATATCAAAGGAAGCGTGCACGAGCGTTTGTAGCATGTGAGCGACTGCCAAGTCCTCCCAGGCGTGTAAAAAACATATGAATGCCAATGAAAACTAATAACTTTTAAAATTAGCAACTTTAATTGTTATTTCAAATATCACTCACTGATGTACATTCATGTCAGTGAGTGATATTTGACATAATAATTAACTAAATAGATTTTAAAAATGTTCTCATAATTACAAAACTATCACCATATAAGTATAGTCTAATAGACGTAGTAGGTAGTGAGTGAACCTTCATATTTTAAAATCATCACTACACATACATTTACAGTTAGAAAATATGTAATACGCAAGATTGCATTGCTTCCAGTCATCAATAGGGAATATGCATGTTTTTTTATTTCTAAATCTGATCATTTACGTCTTTATATCATATAAAAAATATAAATAGACTTGAAAATAGTCAAACTAATTTTCAAAGTGAAGTTTAAAACAATGAAAAAATTTGAGCTATTCAAACGCAGCCATTTGGCGCGCGCTTTTGACACAGTCAATGACGTCATTGTCATTTTGTGTTTGTTTACTATTCAGTGTTTCAGTTACATATTACTTATTAGCAGTTTTGTTTGCTATAAAAATCATGGAAGAAGGAATTTTTTTTCACAAAACTACTAACACAGATTTCGACTACGATAATTTCCAGGACGTGACCAGCGACGTCACATTTCGTTTGACCAATAATAAGCATTTTGTAAGTTGGAATTTCCCTCCCTTTATTTTCACTTTTTGTTTAATGTTTTCTCAGTTTAAATAACCACTAAATAAAAAAAATACCCTTCAAGTATACTGTAAAGACAATAAAGGATCTAGAAAAAAATATTTGAGACAAATAATTTTTTATGCATGTTTTCTATTGGGTGCTGCTTTCACAAAACCACCAACCACCAAGTTAAAACAACACCAACTTCTGATTTACCCTTTTAGCACAGTAACTATTGCTTTCTGGTCTGTTTGAAGTCATAAGATTGGGGACCTAAAGTAAAATATGTACTTCGACAGGGGGCATTATTAGAAACAAGAAAACTTAACTTTTTATCTTGACTTCTTTCTGATAACTCATAGTCAGAGGTTATGTTAGTGACGTCGCTCTGGTACCTTTCATTCACCAACTTGTAGTATGAGCTGTAGGGAGTCACACCTCTAATGCACCAGAGACAACGCCTGACACATGTTAACAAGGCGTAGCAAAGCGGCACGTTAACGAACAGAACTCGATTTTCTAGAGAATATGATTTGGCATCAACTTTTACAATGGTCTTCATACACATGAATTGTAACTGAGTAATTTAATTTAAAAAATATTGGGGTACATTTGGAAACAAAGATATGAACAAAAATTCTTTGGATTTCATATATTTATTTAAGTACAGTGACTGAGTTTTAAAAAAGTGCAAATAATTGTCTAACTAATGTGATTTATTACTACCTGTACTTTTTTTACAAATTAAAATATTACGCTATGAATGCATCTAATCATAACACACCGATGCGATGGCAGGGCGCGCAGGAGCTGCTCGCGGTCGCTACGCTACGGTACTCTGTGGAATAGGTCAGAAGAGGCCGCACGACACGTAAGGCACGGCACTCGGGCGAGGCACAGTCACACGTCTACTCGCCTCTTCTTTACGTCTTAATATATAAATTATTCTAGTAATGTCAAACATTCAAAAGCTTAGTTGTTGTAGTATGTTTCTCTGAGTAAATATTTAAGGAATATACAATGTAAGTCTAAATACCTTACGAAGGCTGAATTCTCGTAACTCAAGTTGTACATAATCTACAGACGACGGTCGCACACGCCTTAGTTCAGTGCAAATACCTGACCTAATGGCGTAGTTGGTGCTTTTCGTCCAGTCAACTTCTAGACTTAATTTAAATCGAAGTTTGCGATTGAGCTTAAGTTTAGGTACCTAAAATATTTCCACTTACGGGTCACAGTGTAGGAGGCACCCACGAACATCTGCCTTCTGCAGATACCCAAGCCATCTATCTGCTTTCGATGGAAATATATATTTTACAATACATAACATCTAATTATGCAAAATTTTGAGCAGCTTTACGCATTGCACAAATCATTTGCCGATAGCAAAATGAATATTAATAACAAAATAATACAAGAAAAAAAAACACTTAAAGATTTTAAATAGAATTTTTGAAGTTGTTCAAATTTAGAAACTTGTTGTACTTATTGTTTATATTAAAGAAGGAGAACAGTGTTTTCGAAACTAAACCGTCAAAAGTTAGTAAGAAAAACTACGTAACTAGACACGCATCCGCATGCAACGTAAGATGGCGCGGCGCTCGCGCTAGTACTAAGTAATAATATCATAAATGTTACAGTTGTTGATTTGTTGGGGACGGCTTAATGGTTGTTGTTGTATCTATTGACTTGAATAGGACAACGTTATCTATTTAGGCCGAAGTTAGGGTGACTACTACATCCTAACACTTTAGTTAGGTAAATAAAAACATTTCGGGCCGACGAGGGAAGCGATCACATCATCGTCGTAGGTCTTCCTATACATATGTATACGTTTACTTAGTCTCTCGTTATTCGTTTAAATCTCATTGTCTCTAAATAATTAAGCTTTCTGATATATCTAAATCTAAATCTAAACGGTAGCTCATGCCCACTCAGCGATGACGCTCTACGAGGAAACCTAACTGTTAGCTGAGAATGCTGAGCTGGAGTTTAATTACTGAGTTGGCTGCGATCTCCACTGACAATCGACCATAAATAAAATCAATTAATTTTGTGTAATATTATAAGATAATATTATAAGACAATGGACAAAACAATTTTCACGAGACCGATTAACTTACACATTTTCATATTTTATGTAAATTTTTTTTTGTGTAAATCAATGACTTGACAATGATCAATGGGTTTGTTAGCGTCGACCCTCGTACGAGCGGTAAAGTTCTCGACACTTTATCAAAATAAAGACTCAAAAGTAGTTAAATATAAGGACGGGGACGAAACGATTACAATTTAAAAGAAATGTATCGACGCGCCGCTGCGAGCTATATCGACGAGAACGCTGGAGTCGCGCGGCGAGGCGAAGACTCGCGCCTAGAAGTGCAGCTCGGCGTCTCCGCTGCCGGCGCCGTCCTCGTCGTCGGCCGGCGCGCCCGCAGCCTCCGCCTCCTCCGCACCCTCCGCGCCCGCAGCCTCCGCCTCCTCCGCCTCCTCCGCGCCCTCCGACACCTCCACGTCCTCCGCTCGCCGCGACGCCTTGTCACCTGCGAAGTGACCGATTAGCGACACCCGGCCAACCTACCTACTAACTTTCTAATCCAATCCAACAGAAGGTACCGAACGACGCGAAACACGTCATAGTCTTAAACGTTTACTTACTTAACTCACTCATAAGGATGAACGATGAACACACCTACTTATAAGTACATGATTTACTTTCTAGGGAAGGAATAGAGCTAGACGTGGAGAAACGGCGGTCCCCGTGCGCTATAACAGATACAACGGACACGGATCGCGGCGAGGGCGAGGCGAGCGCTCACCGGGGCAGGCGGGCGCGCCCTTGGTGCGCGAGCCGGGCAGCTCGACGCCGTGCGCGTCCACGCACCAGCACACGCCGAGCGCGGCGTGGCACTGGCGCGGGCGGTAGAAGCCGCGCGCGTCGCAGGCGGGCACGTAGGCGCCGGGCGGCGGGCGCGCGTGCGCGCGGGCCAGCGCCGTGCACGGCCGCGCCGCGCGCCGCAGGCAGGCGCACCAGCCGCCGCGCGCCACGCGCCCGCCGCCGCCGCCGCCGCCGCACGACGCCAGGAACGGCCGCAGGCAGCGCTCGCGCTCGTCGTGGCGCAGCGCGTACAGGTTGGCGGCCGACAGGAACCCGTCGCCGTCCGTGTCCAGGTGCGCGAACATCCAGCGCACCTCCGGCTTGCAGTCGCTCGGAAACCCTGCGACCGCCGCACGAAACTTGACTCGTCGCACGCGTTTCGATATAAATAAACTATCGAAGACGATCTGTTGTATCTCGAGCGGCGAGCGATCGAATAAATGTTGTACCGATCACAACATTTTGTGGTCCTTCGAGTCAGATTTGAATCGACGACTTAAGGAACGTCTTTATCGCCAAGTAGTTTGGTTAATAAGACCACAAAACGTTCTAGTTATAACATTCATTTGATTGTTTGCTGTGAGTACACCTTGTTGTGTTTAAGAGAGACAACTGATTTGCTTTGATGATTTTTTTTGCACTGAATAGGCATGGCGATTAATTTAGAAAAACTGTTTGATGATGTTCGAAATGATGTTAGAAATATAACTGTCTTTGACTATAGGAGGTATCCTATAGTCAAAGACAGTTATATTTCTCCAAAAAATAACATTTTAGTAGAAAAAAGTAGCGATTTAAATTTTAAGTTAAAAATTCACTAGAAAACGCTCGGTGGTGTCATGGCGTCTGTTTGTGTAAGACGCGACGTCACCGTTTGTCACACAGTTTCAATTATAGCTCTTCAAAACAGAAAAGTGATCGTCGAATTATCCGAACAAAGTGACCTTTATACATAAGTGACGTAACTCGCTCTGATTGGTGTTTAACTTAACTGCTGTATTTTGTAGAGTAATTTTTGTTAATTAACTAATTAGCTCTTAATATTAATATAAATATGATTTTTATACTCTATGAACCCCATTTCATTAGATAAAATCATAATTTTAGTGGTTCTCAGTTACTGTCATCATGCCCGCTATAAAATTGTGTTACAATATTCTCATAAAATAACGCCGGCACTCGCGGATCATTTCACTAAGAACCTCATAAGATAAATGTGCAACAACAACACAATTTTATCGGTCATTAAATTTAACGAAAACTCCGAATACTTAAATAGTTATTAGGCTGATACTCTAAAAACCTATAGCCACAAAGTTCCAGCGCATTAGCAATTTGCAGGGCTTGTACCTATAATCCATTCCCTTGCCAATTTTATTTAACGGGTAGGTAATGTTAGTGTAGTTACCGTCCACGGGTGGGGCCGTCGCTCCCGCTTCATCCATCAACACTGAAAACCAATCGAGCAAGCGATTCGCCATCTTGTCGAGGGCACAACCTTCAGAACCTGCACAAAACAAATTAGTATTGCGTCGTACATATTATATGTCATTGACACGTCAAGAGTCACGCAATAGAGCGAAGCAGATCAATTTATCGACAGGGTTCCGAAGCTCGCATGTGACTACAGTCGATATTCGTATTCAATTAAGGATAGTACAGGTAGTAGAGCCACGCTGATTTCAGCACAAAGACCAATCTAAAATGACAGCATTCGTGCTGTCGTGTTTCATCGGTGAGTGCGAATCCGGAGGCCCAATGATGCAGAAGTTTCTCAATAGGCCGTGTGTCACCTGTGGGTCGCCGTGTCGAATCGTCTGCATTCACAACGCTCTTGGATTTGCTTCGAATTGACCCAATACTCATCATCGACTAGAAAATGCGGGCGATTTCGACTCGCAAGATTGCTAGAGTCACCTAAAAGACGGGTGAAGCGGCAGAGAGTCGGTGGAGATGGACGATAGAGCTAGCGCACTGACCCGGCGCGGGGCGGCGGCGAGGCAGCACCTCGTTGCGCGCGTCGGGGCGGCGCGGGCGGCGGCGCCAGGCGGGGCGGCGGCGGCGGCACGGGCAGAAGCCGCGGCACGCCAGCCGCACGGGCCGCGCGCCGCGCCGCACGCAGTTGTGCAGGTCCAGGCGGCACAGCGACGAGTACGTGCGGTTGTCGGAGCCGCACAGGAACTGCGCCCGCGCGCGCGTCCCGCATCCCACGCAGCCCTCGGCCTCGCGCGCGCCGCCCTCGTAGAACACGTCGTCGTCCTCCCACGGCCCGTCGGCCGCGCCCGCCGACACGATGATGTCTCTGTCGGAGGACAGAACGAGAAGTGTGACGGCCGTCGATTAAACTCCTCTTAACGAAACACTTTGGCCGACGTGCGAGTTTTTGTGTTTCGGTTCAGAGATAGCACACCGGCCGAGAGGCCTTTAAAGCGGGAGATAAACGGCTCACCCCTTGCGCAGAATGTCCTTCTTAGTGGCGCAAAGCGCAGTGAAGGCGTCTCGCAGCACGCACACCTCTCGTTTTTTGCACACGAGCGAACGACACAGCGCGTCTGTAACGTTACACACGTTCTTTGTTAATTTTAGTTTGAAATCGATTTGTCATCACATCACATCGACAGCATTTAACGATTCACCGTTAGACATAGGCTTCGAATCGAATAAAATATTTATTTCAAGTACTTAGGCCTTTCCAGGCACTTTCGAAAAGTTACATCGACGACTGTGGTTGCTACCGTGCTGGAGAGACAGAGCGCCGTAGGGTTTATTTCAAGTATTCCTTTCCTTTGCAGCGATGTTGTCCAGCGTGATTTGTTTCCTTAGTTGGAGCTCACGAAACCCATGGGATCAGTAGGAGTGGCGAAAAACCATATTCAGAATCCGTCAACCCACGGACAATCATGTGTGATCAATTAATAAGTACCTACATATAGTTAATCAACATTTATGATTTAGAGAGGCATTATTAAAACGCACAAGGGTTCCGTATCGCAGTGCTGTACTCACTGTGTGGATCGTAGACGTAGCGGCGCGGCCGGCGCGCGTGCCCTGCGACGCCGTCCGCTGTCGCCGCAGTCGCTGTCGTATCCTGTAATATTTCAAGCCAGATCGTTTTTAATTATTACTAACAACTAGGTGAGCTTCCGACTAACAGTAATATTTTCAGTTATTAGTTCAATGGAAGGAAGAATTCAAGGAGTTCACGGGCCCATGACTGGCATGGAACTAGCAAGTACGATCTCATGATGAAACTGGTGATGAATCCCGGCAAATTACCTGATGGGCATTAGATCTTAATCACGACATCATTTAAAAGTACCTACTTGTCTTCCTATGATTAGTCAGTTGGTTCTCGTTCGCTGTTTTATTGACATTAATATCCGAATGAAGCTCGTAATTACAATAGGTAGCGAAAAATATTAGTTATTTAATTCATATACTTCTTATAATACAGAAATATTGTTTTAGTTACAGACCCGAGCCTATTCAATTATTTAAATATGCCTTATTAACATGTTTGGACATTCTGTGATTGTAGAGGGCGAAACTTGTCATTGCCTTTATTTTTACTTTCTGCTCCAGGAGCGCAGGAGCCAACAGCAACGCTTATGCAATTTACGACATTGACTTCAGAGTTAGAGACCATGGAAAACAAACTGACCCTTTATGGTTACTGGTAGGATAGCATTCGGTTTCGAAAAAAACTAATATAAATAGATACTTATTTAATATTATAAAGAAGAGCGGGCCAACGTCTTACACCAGTCGGACCGGACACACCACTCAACCACATTCGTGATCACCAACCGTTGCTTGCGCGTCTTTGCGAGCGATCACTGCTTCGTTTCTAAGGGTTATTTATTACACGGTGCCCAACTTGTACAAAGCAAAGCACAGTTCTTTGAAAGTAGATTTTGGCGTACAGTACCGCGCTAGCCAGAAGGATTGGTAAAGAATTGTTTCTTTCTGGGTGTCGTAATAAAGCGGTTCCCGGATCCCTCACATCTCTGGTGCAGAGTGGTGTGGTTTTAGTCGGTTCGATTCCGACACACCGCCCGCCGTAAACCCCGGTGGGCCCGGGTAACATAATAATTGTGCAAATTACTATGGATCAATAAAATGACAATACTGTCGTTATAATGAACTTATAATAAAATAATCTCTTGTTTACCTGTACCTACTCATACCTATTAAGTATAGGGCGGTAAGTCATTTGTATGTAACAATACCTTACTTGTTTATTTGTATTTCGGTATCAGAAGTGAAGATGATAGTACGTACACAGCCTCTGGGGACTGGTGATAGAGCTCATTACCTCACCCGGGACAAATGTGAAGTGTTGTTATGTCAGAATAGAGCCGTGTCAATGAGGCCGATCGCTGGAGACAAATGTATACATTGAAAAGGAATCCTGCATCAGCACTATCATCACTTTTGCAGCAGGTGAGTTGGTGCTGGCATGCCTTATGCATAGTAATCAAACTGAACTACACAATTAACAGTGTGTACATTCTCAGCTCGTGGCACAGCAGTTGTATGCATCACTTTAGTTAATGTCACTATCCACATAATCAACGATCATATATTATACTGTTAACAATGATCATAATTCATCATCTCGTTGTGTATTCGAGGGCAAGGCTCTTGCGTTCTAGCGTGGGGCTGCATACATTTACACAGCCTCATCTGCGCGGCGCCCCTTAGCAGGTACGTTCAATGATTTAATCAGAAACAAACGTCATTGATATCAAATAATATCTTTGCAGAGTTTTATTCTAAGCATTATCTGAATGTGTAAAGCATTTAGGTATTGTAGTCGGAGCACGGAAGGCGGGAGTGGGGGGCTCGAGGTGACCGTTCTCTATATTAAATAAGTCATTTATGAAGTCCGAGAGCCACCTGCCAGCTATATCGGCGTAAGACGTGACGCCGCAGAATGGAAGGAGGCCAGAGGAGAGGCTCACCGAATCGTCGTCAAACTCGAAGTCCTGATCGGTGCGCGCCGCCGCCAGCGCCAGCAGCGCGGCCGTGACCGCCGCCCACAACAACGAGTGCATCGCGTCGCTACACTCGCGCCACTGCCGCCTGCCGCCTGCCGCCTGCCGCCGAGCCGTCCCGCGCTCCCGCACTCCCACCACCCCACACCCCATAACCTTTGCCCGCCCTTCCGAGATCACGCCGCTGCGCCGCCATCCCGCGAGATTGTGCCTATAACCGCTTGTTCTCGCATACGCTGCCTAACAATGATTTAGATTGCTGCCTAAGTACACTGGGTGACGCATTACCGGACGCATCTGAAGTCTAATGACTTGACTACGCAATTTTTTGAAATAAGTAATTTTCGTTAAAGTTGTTTTGAATGTTGAAAAAATCGCAACTACTTCATTTAAACATACATTTTACTAGACATAAATAATAATCAAATCTTAAATTATGGGACGTATCCACCAAACACTTATTCATTCCTTTTTAAATTCTTCATCTATTATTGTGATTCTTTAAACCTTAGTAGGTACCAATTGCAACTTATGATTTATTTTTAAACCCTAAAATCAAATATCTTCTAAGTCTGGCGTAGTGAATGCTATCTAGTGGTAGCCTGTAACCTGTACCTGAAACCTATGGAAAACAGCTAAAATAGTTTTCTTTCTCGTTCACTGTTCTTCTGTCGCTCGCATTGCGTTTGTGTGTGTGACAGAGCCAAACGTACCTATATTATTACATACCAATTTGCTAAATTTCAAATAAATAAGTTTTTACGTCCTCTTAAGAGATTTTGGTTAAATTATTACCTATTGCATATCAACAGGATTTGATTTGATAGCAAGATTTTAAGTTATTTTTAAAACAGGTACTTATATTCCTATCCTCATATTTCTATGATATTAGTTAGTAGCTATATGACATCATTTTGTAATTTCAATAACAAAACAACATCATATGCACAAATCTCTGTAATTTTTTCGTCCACAGAACATAAAATGATAATGGAGACCTTGTTACGCGAAAGCCTCGTCTTTATTTTGTCCAAAGTGTTCGGTTGGTAGATGTGCAGCGCACGCGCGTAGCTAAATTAGTGTGAGCGGTGTCCGGTCTGCAGCTTGTCGAATGTTTGTACGTCGACACCCGGCCACAGCGGCGCGGCCCTCCCCGCGCCTAGCAAGTCTTCTGCTCGCTACTCGAGAGCAAATCTCTACTCCATAGCACACGTCGGAACCCATACACGGTCGCGTGTACTGATACGCTACTGACACACGAGAAAACATCCCACGAACCTAAAATATTTACTGGGTTTTACCGGCTTACTTAACATTAGGCAAGTCAGTCAAGTCATATCGGAGAACGATAACTCACTTCGAACGATTATTCATTGCAAGTGTCTATCATAATACGTTTACATAGAGCAGTCAAAAGACCGGTTCCGCTTGGTTAGCTGTGTTCCTCGTTAATCGATATACCTACCTATCTAAAAGATATAATACATACATATGGCTACGAGGAGCGCGACATTTTGTTGTTATTAATCGAGGCTTGCAGAATGTTGTACTTGTTACTATCGCACCAGTACTGCAGTGTGTACTCAGAAACATATTCTGCTATTTAAAGTGATTGTTTAAGAATTGCCTACTAAGCATTTTGAACATCATTCATAGGGTGTATATTGTGTACTTTTCTGAACAGGTTAGGTTCTTAATAACCAAAAAACATTTTAATGCATAAAACGGGTAACACCCCAGTAACCTTTCTCACTTATAAACTTTTGTAACTTAACTTTATTTAATACCAAAAATAAATGAAATTAATCAGTAAGTACTTATGTGTAGATAAAGAAAATATTTATATTTTTACAAATATAATATTTTTCTTTCCAAGATTATGTGAGAGGATCAAATAAACGTGAAAATCCTTGATAAATTGTTTAAAGGTGCCGTCTTGCCCTTGTGAGTACCCCGCCCGCGCTCGGCTCCAATAGCTCCACGCTTCTCAAGCCCATTAGACTAGACAATGCGATTTTACAGGCAAAACCTGTTCTAGGAATAAATCTCATGTCGCGAGGGACTTTACAAACATACATGATATGCTTAAACTTAGAACAGCAATCGATTAATTACACAAAGTGTTGTACCGTCGGACCTGCAACACAGCGCAGTGGGAACCACTAGCCAGCCGTGCACTCAGCACGTTGTGTACTATACCGGATCACCCAATGCTCCCTCCCGTTACTGGTTTTAGCTATATTTCTTTGAAAAATTCCATATTGTTCCATATAGTGATAATGTTAAAAACTTGAGGATCTAGATAATATATATATAAGATCACCAACCCGCCTGCCCAGCGAAGATTAGGTGGCACATCTTAGGTTAAGAGAGGGGGAGGATACCATAATCCTCGACTCAGGCCACCTGATGTACTTCTGCGAGGGAGACCAACAATCCCAAGGTGGCGTGTGGTTTCTGGTAAACAAGTCGCTTTCTGGCGACGTTGTGGAAATTTCCAGTGTGTCGAACAGGGTAGCGTACCTTATTGTCAAGCTTACCGAGAGGTATAGCCTGTACGCACCGACCTCGGCGAATGAGGCTCACTCGGAGGATGAGGTGGAGGATATGTTCGATGACATATCGAGGGCCCTCCACTCCACTACTAAAACCCACTACAACGTTGTTACGGGTGACTTCAACGCCAAAGTGGGAGTACAAACCTACAGCGAATCGGTAAAGCCCCGACGCTATGACCAAAAATGAGATCGATTTCATCATGACGGACAGGAAGCACATATTCAGAGACGTCTCAGTGCTCAATAGGTTACTACCGATAGTGATCACCGACTAGGTTCTCTGAATGTCAACTTCAAGACTGAATGTGTCCGCATGATGAAATCCAGGCTCCGACCAACTCTGCTCTAAGTCGAGATGGTCAGTGCAGCGTCTTAAACAAGTCCTCCAATGCATTAGTGAACAATTTCGGGGATACAACGTCCCCTTGTCTCACTCCTCGATGTAATTGTATGGGTCTTGTATGCTGATCCTGTACTTGGACGGACATAGTGGCAGCTTTGTAGAGACATCTCAACACTTGGATGAATCGCCAATCTACTTGGCAACGCTGCAGGGACTCCAGAACAGACCAGATCTCGATCGAGTCAAAGGCCTTTTCATAGTCCACAAATGCTAGACACAGGGGCTGATTATCTCTTCGGTCTTCTGTATTATCTGCCGCACTGTGTGGATGTGGTCTATGGTGCCATATCCGCTCCGAAACCCAGCCTGCTCCGGTAGTTGGTATTCGTCGAGTCTTCGCGTAAGACGGTTCGTGATGATTCTTGAAAACAGCTTATAGACGTGACTCAAGAGGGAAATGAGCCGATAGTTCTTCAACATGGTTTTGTTACCCTTTTCGAAGAACAGGACGACCACACTTCTACTCCATGCCTCTGGACTCCGCCTTTAGTACGGATTTACCTCCAGCCTTTAACAGCTCTGTACTAACGCCATCCTCTCCAGGGGCTTTTCCATTTTTCAGCTGTTCAAGAGCCATCTCGATTTCGTCAATTCTGACTTCTGGCAGATCTTCGGTGTAGTGGCGTGTTAATGTGGCTTTAGGGTTCTCATTTTCGGGATCAGGTGGAGATGCCTACGAAGCGTACAAATTGCCATAGAAGCTTTCTACTTCCGAAAGGACGGCCAGTTTGGAAGCAACGACTTCTCCGCTTGCTGTGGTCAGCTTCGTCAAATGGCTTCTTCCAAGAAATTGCACAATTACCTTTGACCGCCGATTCTGCTCGATTGCTCTTTCAATCAAAAGAGTTTTGTAGTATTGGAGATCATGTCGTACACGCTTACTAATCTCTCGGTTTAGAGCCCGCTTTGCTAATGAAGTGACTGGCGGGTTCTCACGTCGTTCCTTCATTAACCCTAGTGTCCTCTCTGAAAGTCTCGACTTCGTGCTTTTACGCTGCATTTGACAAAATCTCGTACCTTCATTCCTGAGGATCCGAACCACATTTTCAAGGTTCTGAAGTTCAATTTTTCAGATCCCATCTCGACTTGGAACAGAGTTGTTCGGAGCTTGGATTTCATCATGCGAACACGTTCAGCCTTAAAGTTGACATTCAGAGAACCTCGGACTAGTCGGTGATCACTACCGGTGTTAAACCTATTGAGCACTGAGACGTCTCTGAATATGTGCTTCCTATCCGTCATGATGAAATCGATCTCAGTTGATGAGTATTTGCCCCCTATAATTCCTGTTTCCAAATCCATGGGATCCTATTACCGATTCGCTGCAGGTTTGTACTCCCACTTTGGCGTTGAAGTCACCCATAACAACGTTGTAGTGGGTTTTAGTAGTGGAGTGTAGGGCCCTCGATATGTCATCGAACATATCCTGCACCTCATCGTCCGAGTGAGCCGAGGTCGGTGCGTACACTTGTATTACCTTGAGGCTATACCTCTCGGTAAGCTTGACAATGAGGTACGCTACCCTGTTCGACACACTGGAAATTTCCACAACGTTGCCAGAAAGCGACTTGTTTACCAGAAACCCCACACCACCTTGGGATCGTTGGTGTCCCTCGCGGAAGTACATCAGGTGGCCTGAGTCGAGGATTATGGTCTCCGCCCCCTCTCTTCGGACTTCACATAACCCTAAGATGTGCCACCTAATCTTGCCAAGTTCCTCCTCAAGTTGTACCAGATGCGAGTCTAGCCGTAACGTGCGCCCGTTAAATGTTGCCAGGGTCAGTCGTTTGTGGTGGCCTCCCGTAACCCAGTGATTCTTAGCACCCCCTGTCCTACCGTAACCGTGGTCCCCACCATGACCAGGAATAGCGGGACTACCGGGAACTGGGGGCCGTGGCTTTTGTTGCTTATTCATGGAGGAATTTGCCCATAATCACCACGCTGGGCAGGCGGATTGGTGATCGCAGGGCGTAACTTGTGGCACCGGTGACGCTGCTGCCCATCACCGGCCTATTGTATTTAGTTACGCCTGTTGGGATGGATATACCGCCATCGGTTGGTCGCCAGAGCCTCGTTTGTTATCTAGCAGGGTGCACCGCGTGCAGCTGAGGTTGGCTGGGAGCGAGAAATTGTGGTTCGCCCCCATATGTTTAACCGGAAAACAAACAAAGCGTTTAATTTAAAAATAAACCACCTAATGGAATAGAAAATTAGAAAGAAAATAAAATCCAAGCTCACCATTCATTTGCATTATTAGTCAAAAACTGAAAACTCTTATTTATACACAAAGTAATGTACTGTATATTTAGTGTATGTGTAATGTGAAAGGGAGTGGGTGCTATCTCGGTGTATGATTGTTTAAATGATATTTTTAACCATTCACGTAGAGGATTAGGTGTATGTGAGCTACCCGAAGTTTTTAGATACCGACAATCCGTGTTCTGGCTATCTGGAAGATATCACCTTGAGCGATAAGTATATTATCCTATTGTATCATTTGCATATTTGTGAGTCATCCTCTATTTTAACTTTGTAATTTTGCATGTATACAATAAAGATATATAATAAAAAAATAATGTACTTTTATACTGGTGGCGACAGAAGTCTTTCCATCTTAATATAATTTTATTTTGGACTTAGAACAAAGTTTGTTGCATTTTAAGTAATCAGTTTTGAGTTAGACCTTTAGAAGGGATCCGTAAAACAAAGAGCTACAAAATTTATGAGACAAAAAACATTAAATTGGCTTATTGAATTGATTTTGTGCACAATATTTATAAAGTGAAATAAGCGTTATCTTTTCCAGAAAAAAAATGAAACATGAACGATTTTTAGTCAATATGATTAAAAAAGGTAAAAAAAAACATCATTACTCCTATTCCCATTCCTCCACTGCATTGGTGGTGCAATGGTAGCGTATGCGATTGCTGCGCTTAAGGCCTCAGGTTCGATTCCCGGGAACACCGTCAGTACAGGTCGAACCAAATGTTTGTATGATCTGCAAATATTTGTTACAGAGTTTGGGTTTTTTCTATGTATAATATATGTGTTCATACAAAAAAGTATAATAGTAATATATATGTATTTATATCTAGGTGGCCTTGTGTGTTATATTTCCGAAATATTTATTTATCAATCCCACTTAACTTGAAACTCTAAAACATAACTTCAAGCTTTCATCAAGCGATGAAATCTCATCAAAAGAAAATCATACCGTCTTACCCGCGGTAGACTAATCAGTCCCAAGCACGTCGAAACAACAGGAGCCTTATTCTGTTCTAACTTATTATATTTTACCAGTCCGAAGCGATGAAAGTGATATTGACGACTCCGATGCAGATCACAATTTCCGAATGGTTCTCAAAATTAAGATCTGTCTAAGGTCATATCTTCTAAATCACCTTTGAGTTCGGCCAGCACCAGCAGCAACAGCTCTAGTCACTAAAATCTAATAGTATGTCGAAAAACAAAGATAATAGTAAGCAAGTAGACCCTCAAAATGCTGCTGAAATTTATTTCCAAGATCCCGTGATAGAAAAAAGGAGTAAAAAGGAACTGAAAACCAGCAAAAAGGAAATCGAAAGCCGCAAAAATACTGAGGAATTTTGGCAGTCTTTATCGAAGTCCAAAAAACAAGTGCCCTAGGGCATAATGTTACTTCCCTTTTGAGAAATGTCGGCTTAAATGCAAAAATAAGATCGAAGAAATGTCAAGGCAACAACTCTTTGATGCATTTTGGGGACTCGGCAATCTTAAAGGGCAGAGAGAATTTGTAGTACGACATCACAAGAAATAATACCGAAATATCGATACTCAAGTACACATAATTTTAGATCTCTACATCGCCTTTTACTTTGAGGATCCATTAGATCCAAAATCAGAGTATGCAAGTCATTGCAAATCTGCCCTTGACTCGTGCAAGTAAGCGATAAAAACAACACTTTCCAAGATATCTGAACCAGGATTTATCCAGACTGATATGAAACAGTGAGTATTATCGTTAGATGATAGTCACTGTTTCTATTATTTTTAGACTATTGAGAATAAAGATTTTATAAATTCTATTCAAAGAATTGAAAGCTTTAATGACAAGATTATTATTATTATACCGAAAAAATATCAATATGATCTGGGCGAAAGATACAAGAACTCGTAAATAGAAGATAGAGCAAGTTTAGCCAAGAATATGAACAGCATCTGAAAGAGAAAACCTGGTAAGAACTGAAAAATGTCAAAAATAGAAGCGACGACACCGACACAGCTGTTTAATTTTTAGGGTTCCTTACCTCAAAAGGAAAACGGAACCCTAATATGATCACTTTGTTGTCCGTCTGTCTGTCAGTCAAGATCTTTTTTTATCTCAGGAACGCATGGAGGTATCAAGGTGAAATTCATATCAAATACTCAGGTTTATTGTCCCTTGTAGCTGTAAAAATCAAATTTGTAAGCCAATGCAATCAAAAGATACAGTCGTTTATGCTGCAAATTACTTCCCTTCCCGTTAAATATTCAATACTTCCCGTGAATTCAGAATCTTGAAATTTGGCATGAAGTAACGTCATAGTATAGCACAGATAACGGAAAATTGCAAAAATCATAGATTTTTAGTTATGTTAAGAAGTTTATGCTGAAAACTTTCGACATTCGCAAGGGAATCAAAATCTACAAGGTACTTCCCGTGAACTCAGAATCTTGAAACTTTGTAGAACAAATAAAGGAAAAATTGCAAAAAGCATTAATTTTTTGTTACATCATATAATATACCTATAGGTGTGTACGGAACCACGGTGCGAGTACGGCTCGCACTTAGCCGTTTTTATAGTATTATTAATAAAAAAAATGTTTGGATATGAGTATCAATGTGATTTCCCGCTAATTCCTCAGTTAATATATCCCCGCTATTGGTTACAAGCTGTGCTATGAAATAAACTTATCATTAATAGTACCAATTGCTACATTTCAATTTATATTACCTCTCCAAAAAGAGCCAAATCATATCTTAATTCTACTTTCAACTCAACTCAACTCTATATAATAAAAAAAATATACACGCACTTCTGCAATAGGGAAATAACTTTAAAAATGCAATTCTCAGGCCCAATACATGACTTAAACACAAAATTCTTATAACATCTTTCTTTTAGCTGCATTTGTACAACATAGATGTATTCAAGAAACTCCTACGGTACGGGGGTACAGAAATTCGTTTTTCACTTTTACTGAAAAAAGTGTTTTTTTAGTTAACTATGTTTAGATCTTTAGGTGTGCGATATGTAGTGCAAGTTGAGTTGGAACATAATAGTGGCACACCTACGAGTAAACATCAAAATTTCAGTAGTTGCGAGGAGTCACAGTGGCGCCGCCGCGCCGCCGCGCCGGATCGATAGCGGCGCGTCGCTCAGATCGCTGGCGGCTCGCGGCTGCGGCTGGCGCGACGCCGATTGCACGCCGCCATGCGCCAGCTTTCCTTTGGCTAACGACTCCTTTAGCCAATGTTCGGTATCGGCGTCAACCACATCGATGTCCATATAGACATTTAGAACACCTAATTCGAATATATTACACATATCCGAATACTTATAAAAGGCCAGTTACCTACCAAATATTGAGGCCCATGTCTCAATAGTAGGTCGAAATAATTCCACGAACTATAATTGTTAATATAGTGTCATTACTAGTTAAAGGTTTTTTTTAGAATGGTAGCACAATTCTCAAAAGCATTTGACAGAAAAAATGCATATTAATCATCATCATATTCTGTAATAGCTGGTGGTTTTGGTTTTTAAAGACGGGCCGGTCAAGGCAGGTACCGTAACCATTATAGCATTTTCTTAGGTGAGAACACAGGTGTGTGTGTGTGTGTGTGTGCGTGCGTGCGTGCGAGCGTGCGTGCGTGTGTG
>PKRV01000082.1:11010-27579 GCA_003709505.1 Hyphantria cunea | reverse complement strand
GCGTGCGTGCGTGCGTGTGTGTGTGTGTGTGTGTGTATGTGTCCATAACACCAGAGGTGTCACAAGTGCGTTGCCGGCCTTTGAGGGATGGGGAGGGGGGATAGGGGGAGGATTGGGGTATGGGCCTCCGGTATCCTCACTCACTCGATGAAACACAGCGTAAGCGCTGTTTCACACCGGTTTTCGGTGAGGCCGTGGTATCACTCCGGTCTAGCCGGCCCATTCATGCCGAAGCGTGGCTCTCCCACTGTTAAATGTGCTTGTGCCTCCCACGCTGCTTTCGATGAGTGCATCATCCCCACTAGATTGTCTGGTCTCACTTTCTGTTTGAGGGCAGTTTCCAGGGCATCCCGCTGCGAATTGAAACAGGGACACGCGAAGAACACGTGTTCCGCATCTTCTACGATTTCAGGGCAGGTCAGGCACTCCGGAGAATCTTCATGGTTAAATCTGAGCAAGTATGCTCAGAAAGATCCGTGTCCTGAGAGCATTTGCGTCAGATAGTAGTTGACGTCACCATGTTTGCGGTTTAGCCATGCATCCACTTGCGGGATAAGGCGGTATGTCCACCTGCCCCTCGTCGCGGCTTCCCACAGCACTTGCCAAGGCCGAATGCTGTTTTGCCGTTCTTCGGCTCTGAGCTCTTCAGGGTCCAGCGTAGCCTTTTTGTTACGCCGGTAGAGAGCTTGTCTTTCCTCAGGCAGCACCGCCATGGGTAGCATTTCCGGAATGACACACACTGCTTCTTCGGACACCGTGCGAAAAGCACTGGTGACTCTCAGTGCACTCCTCCTATACACTGGCACGATCCGTCTACGTGACTCCTGCATCTTGAGTGTGTCAGCCCAGATGGGAATTCCATACGTTAACACAGATGTTATGACTGACGTCAGTAGGGCTCTTCTCTTCTGCTTCGGGCCACCTACGTTGGGCATAAGCCGCGACAACATCGTTCCTACCACCGATGCTTTGGTACCCACATGTTCCGCCTGCTGTTTAAAACTGAGTCGGGCATCAATCATCACGCCCAGGTACCGAAGAAATGGTTGAGACGTAATTTCATGCTTTCCACCCTCAATGTGATCTTTTCCAGCTGTTTTCGGCTAATAATAAGTACAGTAGTAGTACATGTACAGTATTAAGTACATTCGGTCTTGTGCTCTGCTGATTGCAGGTAGACTGATTTCATCCACTGGGTGATTATTTCGTCATCATCATCATCATCGTCATCATCATCATCAGCCTATCGCAGTCCACTGCTGGAAATAGGCTTCTCCAATTTCACGCCACTTAGTTCGATTTATGGCTTCTCGCATCCAGCTCCTGCCAGCCGTCCCGCGCAAATCATCGCTCCACCTGGCCTGTGGACGTCCTACACTACGTTTGCCGAGACGCGGTCTCCACTCAAGAACTCGTTTACCCCAACGGTTAGCAGTTCTTCGGCAAATGTGGCCAGCCCAATGCCACTTCAACTTGCTAATCCTGTGGGCTACGTCGATGACCCTGGTTCTTTGTGGGATCACCTCGTTTCTGATGCGATCCCTTAGAAAAACGCCGAGCATAGCCCTCTCCATAGCATGCTGAGCGACTTTGAACTTATGGACCAGTCGAACCCTGAGTGTCCACGTTTCGGCTCCGTATGTCATTACGGGTAGGACGCACGCATTGAAGACTTTCGTCTTTAGGCATTGTGGACTCGACGATGAGAAGACCCGACGAAGTTTCCCAAACGCTGCCCAACCTAGCTGGACTCCTCTGTTCACCTCGTCCTCAAAGTTGTTTCTACCTAACTGCAAAGTCTGCCCGAGGTATACATATTTTTGAACAACTTCGAGAACGGCACCGTGTACCGCAACCGGTTCCGGTAGTACATGTTCATTGAACATGACCTTGGTCTTGTCCAAGTTCATCCGTAGGCCGATGCGCACTGAAGAGTCAGCCAGGTCGTTCAGCATCTGTTGTAGTTCCCGCAGCGTCTCTGCCATGATGACGATGTCATCTGCAAATCTCAAGTGAGAGATGTACTCGCCATTGATGTTGATACCACGCTCTTTCCAGTGCAGCGTCTTAAATAAGTCCTCCATTGCATTAGTGAACAATTTCGGGGATATAACGTCCCCTTGTCTCACTCCTCGATGCAACGGTATGGATCTTGTATGTTGATTTTGTACTTGGACGGACATAGTGGCGGCTTTGTAGAGACATCTCAACACTTGGATGTACCGCCAATCTACTCGGCAACGCTGTAGGGACTCCAGAACAGACCAGATCTCGATCGAGTCAAAGGCCTTTTCATAGTCCACAAATGCTAGACACAGGGGCTGATTATACTCTTCGGTCTTCTGTTTTATCTGCCGCACTGTGTGGATGTGGTCTATGGTGCCATATCCGCTCCGAAACCCAGCCTGCTCCGGTGGCTGGTATTCGTCGAGTCTTCGCGCAAGACGGTTCGTGATGACTCTTGAAAACAGCTTATAGACGTGGCTCAGGAGGGAAATAGGCCGATAGTTCTTCAACATGGTTTTATTACCCTTTTTGAAGAACAGGACGACCACACTCCTACTCCATGCCTCTGGAGTTCTCCCTTCGAACAGGACAGCGTTGAAAAGCTTTTGAAGCGCCTTTAGTACGGGTTTACCTCCAGCCTTTAACAGCTCAGTAGTAACGCCATCCTCTCCAGGGGCTTTTCCATTTTACAGCTGTCCGAGAGCCATCTCGATTTCGTCAACGTTGACTTCTGGCAGATCTTCGGTATAGTGGCGTGTTAATGTGGCTCTAGGGACCTCATTTTCGGGATCAGGTCGAGATGCATGCGAAGCGTACAAATCGCCATAGAAGCTTTCTACTTCCGAAAGGTCGGCCAGCTTGGAAGCAACGACTTCTCCGCTTGCTGTGGTCAGCTTCGTCAAATGGCTTCTTCCAAGAGTTTTTAAAAATGCTATTGACCCCCGATTCTGCTCGATTGCTCTTTCAATCAAAAGAGCGTTGGAGCATCGGAGGTCATGTCGTACACGCTTACTAATCTCTCGGTTTAGAGTCCGCTTTGCCGATGAAGTGACTGGCGGGTTCTCACGTCGTTCCTTCATTAACCCTAGTGTCCTCTCTGAATGTTTCGATTTCGTGCCTGTACGCTGCATTTGACAAAATCTCGTACCTTCATTCCTGAGGATCCGAACCACATTTTCAAGGTTCTGGTTTACTTCTCTCGTGGTTTCCATGGCAACAAATCGGTTTTTCAGATTTGACTGGAATTTTTCAGATCCCATCTCGACTTTGAGCAGAGTTGGTCGGAGCCTGGATTTCATCATGCGGACACGTTCAGCTTTGAAGTTGACATTCAGAGAATCTTAGATTTCAGACATTCAGAGGTTCTTTCGTAGGTAGTGTCGAAGGCATAGTTTATCTCTTCGAGATGTTTTGCTACTATCACAATGGCCACGTCGTCTGCGTATGCGATGAGTTTGGCCTCTCTAGGTAATATTATTTTCAGGAGACCGTCGTACATGATGTTCCATAGTAGGGTGCCCAGGACTGAGCCCTGAGGTACTCTTTTGGGCCGGTCTTCGTATCGTATTTAAGCAGCCTATCCGAGAGGTAGCTAGCTACCATGTTCCTTAGGTATTCCGGCACATTCATTTCAATGAGGACCCTCATTATGCAGTTCCAGCTCGCAGAGTTGAAGGCATTCTTGATGTCCAGTGTCACTACCAAGCAGTACTTTTTCGTGCCGCCCTTCCATCTAGTCCCTGCAATCGCGTCCTTAGCTGTGTTGACAACCAAGTTAATTGCGTCCAGTGTCGATCGTCCCTTCCGGAAGCCATACCGGTTGCTGGCCAGCTGCGGGTCGACTGCCGATTCGATTCTTTGGTGGACTATACGTTCCAATATCTTGCCAGCTGTGTCCTGCATATAGAGTGGACGATAGGATGATGGCTCATCAGGCGGTTTTTTTCTCTTTTGGGAGAAGAACTAGTCTCTGTTGCTTCCATTTCATGGGGAAAATACCCTCTTTGAGGCATGTATTATAGACCGCCAAAAAAGTGAAGGTGCCTCTTTAATGGCTGCCTTCAGACTGGTGTTGGGAATTCCATCTAAGCCGGGTGCCTTCTTGTTTCCCACTCTATTGCATGCTTCCATCAATTGCGCCTCTGTTATCTCGGGATAGCTCTGCGTCTTGTGCTGCTCTGGCAAATAGCAGACTGGTTGTTGTGGGAACAGTTTCGGAACAATTCTCTCCAGTAGCCGAAGGCATGTTGGCGACTGCGTTGGTTGCCATTTTAAGCGAGAAGTGACCACTTTATAGGGTCTACCCCAAGGGTCCCTCTCCACTTTATTGATCAGCTCATTCCAGCATTTCCGCTTACTGTCTCTGATCGCAGCATTCAGTCTCCGGCGTGTTGCTTTATAGTTCAAGATCAATTCCGCCGCATTTGGTCCTTTCCGCGAAATATTGCAACACTCTTGTCGTTTTAAGGCACTCCTTGCGGTACCCGCTGATCTCTTCGTTCCACCAGTATACTGGTGTCGATGATCAGTGTTACGCTTTCGCGGCATACCAGCATCGCAGGCGTTTCTGATCCTCTGCATCAGACCTTTACTTTCTCTTCGGCGTTTCCGTTGCTGAGTGGCTCTTTATTCAGATGCTTTAAAAGAAATTTTGTCAAAGGCGCTCACTTGCCAACCGATTGTGTTGACCTGTCGGTTTGTTCTTTCAGTACCTGCGCCTTCGCCGCTCAATATTGTCCACACAATAGCGCAATAATCGCTTGCCGTATAGCTATCCATTATCTGCCAGTAGCAGTTCCCCTTAGCAAGGTATTCACTCACAAACGTGAGATCCACTATGGACGTATCTTCCCCTCTGATATAAGTTGGTTTATCGCCACTATTAAGTAGGACCATGTTTAATGTAGCCATGGCCTCTAGCAGTGCTTCTCCTCGTGCATTGGTTTCTTTAATTCCCCAATCGACCGCCCAGGATTTGAAGTCTCCTGCGATAACTACTGGGGAGTGCTGCTTCGTGTCCTTTGTTAGCCGATAGAGAAAGTCCATATATTCCGCCAATGAGAGACTTAGTGGTGCGTAGCAACTGTAGAAGTGGACCCCGTCCATCTATGAAACTAGCTTCCTTGTTAGTTACTACACTTTGGAAAGGAAACTTGCCGCAGGACCAGATGGCCGCTTTTGGTTGACCAGGTAGATGTCTGTACGGCTCCGATATTAGCGCAACGTCTGGGGTCACAACGCGCACTGTCTGCATTAGTAGATCATGTGCGGCCTCACAATGATTAAGGTTAAGTTGGAGAACTTTCATTTTGGTTTCTTTTGAACCCTCTTGAGTGCTGCACGGTAAACTGGGCATCTAGTTAATCCAGCACTATGTGCAGAGGTCTCCGTATTGTCTGTTTCAACGCATAGAGCACAGCACACCTCTTTTTTATATTTTTCACCTCTATGGCCCTCATCTCCACACTTAATAGTGTTTGGATCGGTCCACCTTGTTCTTGCAGTGAATAGAGAGATGTCCATAGTGCCAGCATTTGAAGCACCTAGTTGGTCTTTCTACTGCTCGGATGCGACAGTTGACCCAGCCAATTCTAATTTTGCTGTGTTCACCCAGTATCTTCTAATGATTTGGCGGGTCTTTAATAGTTGAGAATAGACCTTATGGGCAGAGCTTGGTGTTGATATTCAATGTGCCACTAAGTAGTCGATTATCGCTACTGGTTTTTACCATGTGATCACCGAGACATCGTTGAATACTTGCCTCTTCGTAGACATGATGAAGTCAATCTCATTTTTAGTTTTACTAAATTGTGATTTTACTTAATTCAAATTATTCAACTGAGACCTATATCTTGCATTTGTTGACCTGTCGTCTATGCTTGACAATATTGCTTGCACCAGAGTTGGTGTTATCCTGAGGAATTGAACAGTAGATTCGGTTACAAAGCTAGCTTGTGAGCCTTAATCCACAGTCAAGCTCTTGTAATTTCATATTACGAGGCTTATGAGTTTTTCAGCCTACAGCGCGTCCTTTGACTAGCGCTGTAGGTAGTCAAATGTTGTCAGGCATGGGTATGTTATTTGTACCCGTAGATAAGCAAAGACCACTGGTGATTCAACTTCGACTTGCACTTAACATAAATTAATGGAGTCACCATCATAATCATTTCTGCTTTCAAAGTGCTCAAAATTTTGTGAAAAACATCAATTCAATTACATATTTTCAGACATTCAAATTTTTGTACGCATTCAAAATGGTCAAAATATCTTAACTATCAGTTGTCAATATTGTGTTGGCTGACAGTGTTCATATGAATGTTATCAAATAGGTTATTCAATGGTATCTATGCATGCAAACTAGTTAAAATATTTTTAAAATGCAGAAAAATCAACCTAATTGCCTGTAGCTGGAGCGTTCTCTGCAGTAAAATTGTTAATTTTAATTATTTGCGTCCTTTTTCCTTGAATACCTATCCCGTTCATTTCTTGCAGACGTAACTGGCATGTCTGTAGTTTCGAATGATGTATATTAAGAAACTTATTGTAGTATTTTATTAAATTCTATCTCCAATATTATACTGAGAAAATGAGTATGGACGCAGGTATTTGAACGCCTAAAAGCGTCTTCTGAAATTTATTTGAAGATAAACCTCTTTTGAGGCAAACCAACACAATGCTTTAAGCGACATTAATGTCGCTTTATGATATTATTATCTCTTAACAGTGATATATATATTGTTAGTTGAATTGAAATATATATTTCTTAATCAAATTGCTTCATACCATTTAGACAAAGCAATTGGTTAATTTATACCGGGAAAATGTTTCCATAGTAGTAATTTACTTTATTTTTCATTTTTTCAGTTAGTGCAACTACGTCGCACATTGCACTAGTATCTTAAGGGACCATATTGGAATTTACAGCTTTGGAATGCACCAGATTTTACTAAAGTTCTCAAAGAATTGTAAATTTAGCCAATTTAGTCTTTTTTTTAAAGCAGTAAATCAATGTTACAATTGGTCAAGCAGGGGTGGTCCCTCAATCGTGGCTGACAAACATCGATTTATGTTAAATACTAATTGAAATTTACAACTGTTCTAAAAAAACAACACATCGTAAAAAAATTATAAAAAGTCAACTTTAGTACTAAACATTTTTCATTCTCTGTATAAAAACAACGAGCACGCGGAAGGTAATCCCTCAGTCGATCCATTTCTATTTTTTTATCATTAATTTCATCACAACCAAGACTCGAAGACTTAAGATTTGAAAACTTTGAATACTTGACATTGGCTGAAATAGCTGATCCGGCTGGTTGTCAACTTATCGAAAGAAGAAAAGAATAAGTTCAATCCATTAAAGGTCCTTCAATTGAAATGCTTATCACCAAAGAATGAAATTTCACAAAACATTTTGAAGTTTATTGTTGCCAGTTTATCTTTTAGTAGTTTTTTTTACTTTTTTTTGTGATATAGTTCGCAAAAGAGCAGACGTATCGCCCGATGGTAAGCGATTACCACCGGCCACGGACACACGCAACACCAGAGGCGTCACAAGTGCGTTGCCGGCCTGATTAGGATCAACTTCCTAATTTAGGATTACTTTACTAAAAAGCTTCAAACAATGTACAGTTGCGTTTCAAAATAGTAATCGTATCAGCCGCTACCGCTATCCGTACAATTTCAACGGATATACTATGTGGCCAGCGTTAGCTCTTAAGATATCGAATGAAAACCAAATCGTAGCCAGCCACAACGATAATGACTCTTGACTATGGTTGAGTATGGACGCATAGACCAAGAACGGCCTATTCGAAAACAACAATATGAACACTGTCAGCCAACACAATATTGACAACCGATAGCTAAGATTTTGAACGCGTACAACAATTCGAGCGCCACGTCCGCCTATATTAATTTAATTGACGTTTTTCAGATAATTTATTAAAATTATGACGCTAACTGTACTCACAGTCGCACTCGTTTAAACTCACTATTCGACGGGATGGTCGAACTGCGTCACATCATTATTTAAGAAAATGGTCGCGCTCTCGGCGACGTCCCGGGAACCGTCCCGCCACCTCCACCAGCTGCGGCCGCTCGTGCGGCGTCGGTACTACGCTACACATAATATGTTGTACTCTTCCCCCGGTGTGTCGATCCGATTAGGTTATAGATCGCATTTTCATAAATTTCAATAACCACTAAATACTACCTTTTCGAATCAAACCATATCGCGATGTGAGACGACGTGCACGCCGTGTATCGCGTGTTCAGTGAGGTTCTACATAAGTCAGTTAGCGGATAGCGTAATCGAACGTCGGTGGTGAACGGTCGGCTGCGCAGTTCGCGGCGCTCCCCGGCGCGCATCGGTTACGACTCACCGTCGAAACTTCTGATCGAACTCATCGCAGGACAATCAATAAACGTCGAAACATATCGCGGTTTCCGTCACCGTAAAGTCTCGGGAAGGTCGAATCGAAGAGAACATAAACATTTTTATTTCGTTCGATAACTTTAATGTTATATAAATATACACTTGTGCGATACATATAAACGCTCACATACACACTCGCCCTGCGAAAGCTCACCGGCCACGATCCCGGCCCCCCTCCCGGCCGGACCGCGCGCCGTAGAATCCGGCGTACGTTCAGATCGGCGGGGTTCACGACCGGAAACTATTTCGACGTGTTCAAACTCGGGTTAATATTTTGTGTCGTTTTCGCATCGCGTAAATAAATATCTTCGTCGAACAACAGAAAGGTTACGCACGTTCACTTTAGATATCGTTCAAGTCTGCACCGTAAACGTCGAGAACGTAAAAAAATTAGCCCGCGTCGTCTTCGGCGCTCCCGCCCTCGTCGCCCGGCTCGGCGCACGCGGACGCGTCCTCTCTGCTCGTCGACAACAAGGAGGGGTTCCTCGGCGGGCGGCGGGAGAGGCGCGGCCGCGAGGGGCCCGCGCGCTCCTACAGGTTGGACACGAAGTGCCACTTGTCCACTGCAACAAAAGAGAACACTCAGTGCAAAGGTACGGCGGCGAGGAGAGCCGACTCGAGAGGACTTGGAGCACCTGCGGGGGGCGGGGGCGCGGGCGCGGCGCGCGGGGGGGCGCGCGCCAGCTCCGCCGCCGCCGCCGAGCGCTCCACGCGCGCCGCGCTGCCCTCCAGCGTCACGTTCATCCTGCGACAAGCACACGCGTCACTACCGGCCACTGCACGCCACTGCACGCACGCACACACCCGCACTCACTTGTTGATGTCGTCGGCGCCGTCGCCCGCCGCGTCGCCCGCCACGAGCGCGCGCCAGAACTCGTGCACCTGCAAGCGAACGCGCTTCCGATCAGTCCCTTCGGCGAGGAGACGGCCTCCGAGACGGACCACTACACCGGACGTCGAGATTCGTCCGACTGTATTGGATATTTTTAAACGGTCAGCTTCGAGACGATGTATTTTGTAAAATCTATCGGAAACGACGGCCACCGCCGCAGCCCCTCGAAGGATCTAGATCGACCCGACGAACGACTCGGTATCGGTGTGGACGGGAGAAGTTCCGTCGAAGCGAACCGTGCGACGAACGGGATCCGCGCCGCTAGAGAACCGTGAGCGCACCGCCGCACCGGCCGCGGCCGTTCCGTCGTTCGAACGAAAGAGCGCCCGAACCGCCGGCTCCGGACCGGCCGGCCGACCGCTCGTGTTCGTGTTTTCGAACGAATATCGAACGTGAAAGAAAATCTCACCTCGTCTATAATTTTATAAGCGAATTCGGCATTCTTCGCCTCACCGTCGAAAGCGAAGCGGTTGACGGGTTTGCCGTCGGGCACCTTGTACAGGCGGAACCACTCGACCGTGGCCCGCAGCAGGCCCGGGAAGTGCAGTTCCACGTCGGCCACGTCGTCGAGCTCGGCGGCGACGGGGTCCCTGGCGTCGATGGCGATGAGCTTCCAGTCTGTCTCGCCCTCGTCGATGAGCGCGAGCGTGCCGAGCACCTTGACGGGGTACACGTCGCCGCGCGAGGCCACGCGCGCGCCGATGTCGAGCACGTCGATGGGGTCGTTGTCGCCGCGCGCCTGCGTGCCCGGGTCCACGTGCTGCGGGTTCTCCCACGTCTGCGGCAGCGCGCCGTAGTTCCAGATGTAGCCGTGGTGCGGGAACACGTTGCTCACGAAGCGGAGGGCGCCCTTCTTCACGTCCTGCTTGATCGGGTTGAGGGGTTCGCCGAGACTGATCTCCATTTTGGCGTTGGACCAGCGCGGAACCTCCACCACCATGTTGACGAGCCGCTTGGTCTTGTCGGCCCACAGAGGGATATCGTGCAAGGGCGAGATCGGACCGCTCTCATCCTCTGTAACACGAACACGTTAATCGATTAACGAGATGCAAACTCATTACATAGCTTAAACAGTGCCTGAATCCATTATAAAAATTAAGTTGTAATTAAGTTCAAATTTCATTTTTTTTAAATCATCAATACATTCTTATTTTGATAGTTACAGAATGACATATCTTAATGTTATAATACTAATATTATAAATTAAATCATGTGGATGTAATAACCACCTAGACATGAGGGAGTCTCACCCATCTGAAAAAACATTAAGGATGCTGTTTAAGGAGGAGCACAGTCGCGCGAGCATGGAATCGCAATGTTTTCGTATTATTGCGGAGAACCAATTGACCAGAGCCTCCGCGAACAGACCCTTAAATCATCAATGACCCAGTGGACCAGGTACTTAAACCTCTGAACCTGATTGAGAGGGGATCCCAAGAGTATAAGTTCCAAGTATATACAAATTGAATAAACGAGGTGAATGTTACGCATATAATCGTAATAGAAGATAATAAAATTATTAATTTATAAGACATAGATGGGCCGTCTGAAATAGACATAAAACAAGCATGGACTGGCATGGCTGGCGTGTATGTTTGGTGTCAGTATCAGTTACTTGTTTTACAACTGGCAGCTTACAGAGCTAATAAAACTTCCTAAGTATTCTTAGTATTTTTGTACACGAATGTGTGACTTTTTTCGTTTCTTTTGAAGTCAATTTCATGTTATTCCAGTAAACAACTGTGCCCAACTACAAAACTACGGGTCACTAAGCTCACAAAAAATTTTAATCAAGTGAGTTGAAGCACTTCAATTGTAAATTTATTATCAATTGAAATTATTTACATACTTCTTACATAATCCACTTCAAATGAGTAGGTACTCAGAGATTCTCATCAGCTTTATTGTCAGTAGGTATCTAGTAGGTTCTACATATTGAACTTGTTACACTCAACTCTAAACCTTCTAATGTAATGATATATCAGCAGCATGCTCGCTCACCTTCATGATTATGGTAACATGTTAATGGTCACTTCTCTAACCTAACCTCATCCAAATGAGGGAATAACTGTAGATAGTATATGGTGTAGCATTGTCTGCTACCAATTCTATTGCCTTATTCTGGTTCAATATACTTAGATTTATAAAGAGTTTTGAATAGAACCTATTTCTTTGTAGTACAGCAAGTGAATATATAACAATTTATGTTTTTATATAACAGTATACAAGTCCCAATGGAATAAATATATACATCCAACGGACAGGAGGTTCTGTCTCTTGGATGTAATATCCCATTGTTAATGATTGAGTACCCCAATCACAATCAGTGATGTACCAACATAACTTAATTAAAACTTAATAAATGCCCTGTTGGGAGCATGGAGCATGGATAGTTATTATAGAACAAATAAATTAATTTGTGTATACGTGTAGTATGTTTATGTAATGTTCTTTCTCCGAATTTACTGAACAAAATAATAATAGTTGACTTTCCTACTCCAAAAAAAACACAATTTCTTTCACAAAATTTCTACAGCACTGGCTGGTAAAGATTGCCTTGGGCATTGAGCCCGCCAAAATAACAAGTGTGCACAGTTTTAAAATAATATAAAGTTAGTTAGTTGAAAAGAAAATGCTATGTTCAACAGCACATACATACTGAAATAAATCAGCAATCCCAGGTGGAAGCTATGTTTTCTCCTACACAGTCAGTGTGCAACAGTACCATACTTTGGGCACAGACTGTATGAGCTCTTCTACTATCCTGTATGGTGTGTAGACCTAACAGTATCATATTGCCTACTACACCTATGGTTTAGAGACATTTAAACTTATGTTGCCTTTATACATTTCTTGCACTATTTGGTAAATTGAAGTGTTTTGTGATACTGTAAAACATTAACAGTTTTATAATAGAGATCTGTTCCCACAGTAATCCATTCATCTACAATGTGAGAAAAACTAACGATAAGCTTGTGAGATGGCTCTAATGATCCATGATCCTTTGTAGATAGAAATCAAGAAACTACAATGAATATTTAGTGATATCAGGAATTCAATAAGTTAAAAATTTAAATTGTCATTATAGTTATGATTCTGTAGTTGTTGCCTAGCAGGTAGTAGAACTGATATAAGTCAACACAATTCTTAAAATGCCTAATTTAATTAAATACCTTATCAGTAGGTTAGTGTAGCCATTTTGATAGGACCATCTATTGCCACACCAACATCTATAATATAACATACAAACTGGCTAGTCCTAATGTTAACAAATCAATTATTCGCAATTTCATAGCATCTTGCATAACATGCTGATGAAGTAATGTAATTATAAGTACTTTGAGCAGTGTTCTTATTTAAAAAAAGAGATTCAGTGTTTTAATACTTAATTGAAGTGTTTTATAGGTATAGATAAATATTAGATTGTAAAGATATAGATAACAGTGCATAGCATCAAGTAAAGAGGCAAGTGAAAGGTACAATGCTGCAACGTTATCAAGGTTCAAATCTAATCAACTTCACGACTGAAACTTGCTAGTTACAACATGTTATATGACCTATACATAACCCACTTCAGATAACATGAGCGACACATGCCAAGGTCATGGTTATTAGGTTAAGCCGGGGTCTGATATAATACTATGTATATCTAGATGTGATACACGTCACTCTGTTAGAGAACGGTCAAAGTCCCACAAAATACAATAGGTAAATGTATCTCTCCATTTATTTATTGTGGTGCTCCCGGCACTGGAGCGCAGCTGTGCGCGTATATACTCACTGAAATAAACCCGGTATTCGGGAGCGTAGGCCGATCCTCTTTCTTCAGCTACGTACATCTTGTTCCCCTTGTCGAGCGGCACTGCCGAGTTTACTGCACGATCGGAATATTTCCGCAAGTAACAACTACTGCCCGCGACACACGCGCGTCTCAGCGCCGATAAACAAGCCGGAACTACCACGACTGCGCCTGTAATACAACGTGCCACTGACATTCTAAAATTCGTGGAATTTGAGTTTGACACTACGCTTATGACAGTTGTCATAGCGTTGGTTAATTTCAGTGTTGCCACAGTCTTTACGTTCGCGTTATATAATGTTAGTAAAAACTTTTTAATAAAAAAAAAACTACTTTTTAAAGTATCCACTTAAACTTCCTACATAGAAACTCTAAAAAGCGTAAAATAAGCTGGGTTCAATTTGACTAGTTTACACAACTGATTTATTTGATTGCCTCGGTGGCGTAGTGGTAGCGTATGCGACTGCTGTGCTCTGAGGTCTCGGGTTTGATTCCGGGTCGAAATAAATGTTTGTATGATCTGCAAGTATTTGTTTCGGAGTTTGAGGGTTTTCTATATATAATGTGCATGAATTTACAAAAGAAAAGTATATATGTATTTAAATCAGTTGTCTATAACACAAGCTTTACTTAGCTTGGGACTAGATGACGTTGTGTGTTAGATTTCCAAAATATTTATTTAATAAAAACTGTCAATTCTTATTCATAGCTATATTTTTTAATTTAAATAAATTAGTATTATAATGTAGGTATGCTAGGGGCACCTTAAATCTGTTTGAAGTCGGTGCCAAGCCCAATACGTAAGCCAAACTCTTTTTGAGACAACTACGGTCGATTTAGATATTTTCATAACGCATGATGAACTCAAGTTACAAAAGATAATAATAAAATAAACTGAAATTGATCGATCTAATGCAAAATTTATCTAGTCATTTTTTTTAAGTTTTGGGATCGTTCATCTATGAATGCATTACCTACTGTACGTCGAACGGGTCGTGGTTTAATAATTGCAATCTTGTACGAATTAGGCGGGCGTGTATTAACTTTTACCATCAATATGAAGGATCTGGCTCACGCTAAATATTGCTTATTCATAGGTTATAATGTTGTTGACAGGTTTTTTAATTTTGGTAGCCACTTACATTTTCAACAGACTTCAAAAAGAAGGAGATTCTATGTTTCACTGTAAGTATTTTTTATTATTATAAATGTACGTGCAAAGATAACTCCGTTAATTGTGGACCAATTTTGAAAATTATTTTTGTGTTGAATAGGATATAGTCCTAAAGTGATCCGATTGCTACCATATCAGGATCTGATGATGGGATCCCAGGGAAATCGTGGGAACTACTATGTTTTTCTTATATTACTGAAGTTACTCCGGTATTTGCGTCTGGTAGTCATAATTTCATGATAATGGGTTGATGATGTAAAGTGCAACTCTTTAACGGTCAGGAGTTAGAGGATAAATCTTTAAATGTCATACATATGTATGTTACCTTTAGTCGTATTCTTTCAAGTTATTTAGGTTAGCTGATGACGTAAAGTACAATTCTTCAAAGGTTAGAAGTTGGAGGATAATTATTCTAATGTCATACGTATCCCTTTAGTTATATTGTAAGATGCAACCGTACACTAAGCCGATTAAAACATAAAACAAAACAGTTTAGTGATTAGCGGTGATCGGATGTGCTCCCTCACTATTTTAAATAAAAAAATAGTATGGTTGTTGTTTGGAAGTAACATTTATATATTTATAGATTGTCGATCAAGCGATAGATTGCGTATCTCACAATTTCTGAATTGCGATATAGTTTGGTTCATATAGTCGCCCTTCGTTGTCGGACTTTGGAGTCTGGCTGAAGAGTGCATTTACAGCGGTGGAAACCCGCTGGCGCCGGAGACGCGCACCTAGAGGCAGTGGATCGCTACTCGGGGCGCTAACATTCCTGAGGTGGGAAGTCATTGCTGCGAACAAGTGCGACGACGGAGCAACTGGGAAGTGAAGGCGAGGTATCATCCTGATACCAACATGGTACATCTTCGGTGACGCGGGCCTAAACTAGCATCCTGGAACATTCTGAAACTAAAGTGATATGCCATAAAACTGACTGTTTGAACACATTATTTCGTTGCAAAGAAAGTGAATAAGACTTAGTAAATTTAAATAAAATTACAAGTGTTTAGGATAATTCTCTAAAAAGTGAAGTGACGGTGAAACTATAACCGATTTTTGTCAGAGTGTTTAAAGCAAAAAGACTTTGCACAAAATTCTTCAACACTTAGAAAATTTTTAGGCGATATTAAAGAAATAGTACAAGTGTAAAAGACTTAAAATAATTTCATTATGGAAGTATACAATAAAGTTCAAATAAATTCAATGAACAGTATTGTACGAAATAGGACAAACTTTAAAAAATCGCCGGTGGAGAGAATCACTAAAGTTTATGTTACCACAAGGTTATCAAATCTGGAAGCAAAGTGGACAGCTTTTATTGAAACTCATAAGAAAATAATTAGCGAAATTGATGAAATTAAATAAAGTGCCTCGCAATATGGTACTGCATGAGTTTATGAGACGAAAGAAGATTTTTATTTGGACTATTAAACAGAATTTAACGAGGTCCTCGCAAAGTTAAATAAGCTTGATGCATCGGAAAAAAGAATATGTTTAAGTGAAAAGTCTAAGTCAACTTCTCATGTTAAGCTTCCAAAGATTCCTTTACCGATGTTTTCGGGTGAATACGTAGATTGGGTCAGCTTCCGAAACTTATTTCTATCATTAATACACAACAATCAATCGCCGGACGACGTTCAGCGTTTGCAGTATTTAAAGAGTCATTTGGCAGGAGAGGCTAAACAACTTTTGAAAAATGTACCCACTACCAGTGTAAATTATAAAACATGTTGGAAACAATTAAACAATCGATACAGTAATAAAAGGTTTATAGCCAATTCCCTTTTAAAGCGGTTCCTTAGTCAGAGAAATATTGCCGGTGAATCAGCATCAGCGCTGAGAGAACTACTGGATTCAAAAAGCGATTGTTTAAATGCTCTTAGAAATTGAGACATTAATATAGATTCGTGGGATATTAATGTCATATATAGAACAACAACCCATAATGTCCCACTGCTGGGCTCGGGTCTCCTCTGTGGAGAGGGTTAAGGCCATACGTCCCCACGCCGTTGGATGTTTTTAAGCCGCCCGAAGGCCTCCAACTAAGCTTCACGACTGTTATCGTATGATGACAACCGGGACCGACTGCTTAACGTGACCTCCGAATCACGGAGACGCTCATGGTAACATGCCACCAGCGGTCACCCATCCAGTTACTGACCGCGCCATCGTTACTTACCCTCGATGATTGTTTCTAATCACCGAGTGCAACTGGGCTATGAGCGTCTCTATATTGTCATATATACATATATATATAT
>PKRV01000082.1:0-10967 GCA_003709505.1 Hyphantria cunea | reverse complement strand
ATATATATATATATATATGAATTTCATGACAAATTACCAACGTGGGAACAATTTAAAAAAATTTTAGAACCACGTTTTCGCTCCCTAGAATTTCTGGACAGTAAAGGTTCAAAAAACAATGTTCATAAGGGTGTTTCTGTCAAAACATTACAAGTTGTGTGTTTATTGTGAATCAGATCATAAACTCGGTCGCTGCAAAAATTTTTGCAGCGAAAGTGCCGCCTCACGTCGTAACTTCGTCCAATCCAACGGGTTATGTTTTAATTGTCTCGGGTCAGGTCATGCAATTTGCCTACAAGATGTCGAATACGTAAGCGAAAACATCACTCCTTATTACATACTAAGGATGCGTCCACAGTTTCATCTGAGTCAATGAAAGGTAATATAAATAAATAAATATAAAAAAATATTTCGGACATCTAACACACAACGCCATCTAGTCCCAAACTAAGCAGAGCTTGTATTATGGTTAAGAGACCACTCATATAAAAATACATAGCTATACAGCTATAGCCATAGATCGAACTAAGTGGCGTGAAATTGGAGAGGCCTATGTCCACCCGTGGACAGCGATAGGCTGATGATGATGATGATGATGTTGGATTCTAGGTCTTTGATATATTTGTCATACAATGGGTTCCAAATGGGTACTGCATACTCAAGTTGCGAACGGACCAAATAATTGTATCGGTATAGGTAAGTAGGAGCTTTGGTGAAATTAGTGCACGAGTCGACAACAAATCCATACATCCTAAATACCCTGCTAATAATAGTATCGATATGAAGTTTACCATTTAAAGTGACTCCCAAGTCTCTGATCAATTCCACTCTTTCAAGGCTTATTCCAGACAAAGTATAAGTGAATTTGGAGATACTTTTCTTTTTTATAAATTCGTTTGATATGTCTTGACGAGTACTTTATGTTCATAGTCAAGAGCTGACAAGTCTTGGCGTAGGGAAGTGACGACTCCACCGCCCTCTGGTGACTCTCTACTGAGCAACTAGTGCAATCAGTCTATGGGTGATCCTCCATATACTCATAAAGTCCTCATCGGTGGAGCAAGCGAGCACCGTCGATAGGCAAACACTCTCGGCTTCTACGGCGATGAGGCAAGGCCCTTGGGGAAGTGCCTCAAAGGGTTTATGTCAGGATCCTTAAAGCGACATACGGCCGATCTCCAGCATACTTTACCTCCAGCTAGCCGTTCCGGCCATCCGGACCACTAGCAACTGGAAATAGAGAACGAGAGAGTGACTCGTACGTGCGCAACGACCTGTCCACTGTAATATACTCACGCGCAAATGACTCCTGCATGTTCCATAGCACTTAGAAAAGCCCTGCGGCGATGGAGGGCTAATGATGGGGGGCGGGCTGGTGTGTCCATACCACGTTGGCGGTCTTCTGTTAATGGATGACAAAACAGCCCTATTTAGGGCGCGCTCTGCGTTAGCTAATACGGGGAGTGGCCTAGAAAAGGTGACCTAAACATAGTCTGTCTCTCCTTTAAAGGCAGATAGCAAACCGCGGCCTTCTGTTTACCATCTTAACGCGGTCGAAAACAGAAACAGATATCCTCAATAAAAGATCTCACAATAGAAACGTGGAACGTTCCGACCCAGCTTGACAGGGACTCTGGCTTGTGCCCGGAAAGGAAAACAGCAATAATCGCGAGAAGACTGGCTAAATATAACATCGATATCGCAGTAATAAGTGAATCCCATCTTAGCGACTCTGGAGAACTATGCGAACAACTTAGTGGCTACACTACTGGAGCGGTAAACTAGGATCCGAAAGAGCAGCAAATGGAGTAGCATTTGCTGTTCGAAACCAACTGACCCGTGAATTGAAGGAATTGCCACAGGGTGTTAACAATAAAATAATCACTCTGTGTCTCCATCTGTCATCTAGAAAGAGCATCCATTTAATAAGTGTTTGCGCCCCCACATTGCCATCTCTCGACGAAGAGAAAGCCAAACTCTATTGCAAACTTAGGCAAGTCCTCAATGGAATACCTGCTGCGGATAAAATTATTTTGCTAGGTGATTTTAATGCAAGAGTTGGCAGTGATTGTGATGCCTAGGAGGGAGTGCTTGGACGTCATGGGGTTGGGAGGTGTAAAGCCAATGGTCTTGATCTTCTTAATTTGTGTGCAGAATTTAATCTGATTATCACAAACACCTGTTTTCGCTTATCAGAAAATTTTAAGACCACGTGGATGCATCCTAGATCGAAGCGCTGGCATCTTTTGGACTATGTGATGGTACGAAGAAGGAATCTCGGTGAAGTACTAGTCACACGGTTTATGAGAGGCGGCCAGGGCTGGACTGACGATCGACTAGTTCGATTAAGCCTTCGTATAAAACTGCAGGTGCCACGAAGAGCTTCTTACAAAATTCCAACAAGGATACACGGTGAGAATTAATAAATAATAAAGATCTAGAAGAGGAACTAAATGATGCTTTTTATGTCACTATACCGGAGACTACAGAAGATGCTTCTGCTGAAGAGATATGGCGATTATATGCCGATAAGCTCCATAATGGTGCTCTGCAAGTTGTTGAAAAACCAGAAAGGAAAAACAAAGTTTGGTTTGATGATTCCGACTTGGAAATAAAAACACTCGTATAGGCCTATAGACGCAGTCTTCTTACATGAAATGTTTCCGAAAGGGGCAAGGCTCATCATGACCTAAAGGTGAGGGTACAGGCTCTCAAGGACCAATGGTGGTCAGATAAAGTTGTAGTTGTTGAGGGTAGGTTACAACTACGAATTGTGTATGCGGAGGTAAAAATAATAATACCGATATTGTAATTGTCCAGTTACACAAAGATATCTTGAAGGTGCAGTAGAAAGAATATATATATAGGCACAAGCACAGCACAGTAAATAGTTCGAGATAGGAAGACAGATAGTTCAGAGAATTATAAAACATAAGCATATAAGCAGTATATAGCAGTAATTAGCACTAGCATGTAATACATAAGGTTGTAAGGACAAGCGTGCTTTCCGCGTCGATAATGAGTTCTCACTGGCGCAAGCGCACGCCGCTTGGTGGTGGTTGCGCGTCGCATAAATTCCGGAATGGTGCACCCCAGGTGTCGATAATCGATATCGATATTGGCCATTAAATATATTTTATATTTTATGTAAGTAAATGTAGATATAGATAGTTAATTTATAGTGTGTCTGGATATGTATGTATGTATGTGTAAATATATAAATACTTATAAGATTATAATATAATCAAATATGTAAATGTATTTATGTGTAGTAGGTAAGTAGCCTACAAAGTAAAGAAAATACAGCATTATGCTGATACTAATCAATCTGGTGATTATTTGAAGGTCTTCAGGGCATTTGTGGACCGAAAATTAAGAGGACAACTGCAATGTACATCAACGACAAAACAAGTCGGGTTACAGAGCAAAAAGACAAATTAGCCCGTCGGGCAGAAGATTTTAACGATGTTCTAGTAGAAACAACGCAGACTTTACTTTTTATTCACGGCCCGCCTGGATTTTGTCGTGGCCTTTTCGACTGGAGCTGCCTTCTTTGTTGAGTCAAGCCGATTAAGCTCACTTAGAGAGACTATTCGGTGTCGTATCTCGTTAGGGTCAAGAACGAAAACATGACCCTCTCGTGTCCAGCACTTAGAGACACCGAAGCGCTCATGGGCGGCTACGAAGACTTCATCTCTGGTCTTGGTTATAAATTCTGACAGAGTGATGCCAGACCCCTTGAGTTTGGCTTTAGCAAACCATAGTTTGTCCCAAACATCTACATTTTGCAGTTTGATGATTTGAGTAGCTCCCGGATGACTGCCCATCCTGTGGCATCGACGTATGTCTGTCGACATAAAAGATTCCATTTTCAGATGGCCAAGTGCAACATCCAGAACCGACTGTACTGTATCCTCATCCTTTTTCTGGGGTATACCATGCAGTAACAACATTTTTCGCCGAGTGCGCATCTCTATGCTGACCACTTGATGAGCATTGGCTGTCAAATGAAACTTGAGTTCTATTTGACAGCGAAATCCGGATATAGTGCTCATAACAAATGCCTTAAAACTTTCAAAGTCTGTTAAGTTAGGTTAAGTCAGAGTTAGGCTTTTTTTTTAATGCAGGCACCCTCCATCGCAGGGTGTTACTGCCTTTCAATATCCTATGACTCATAAAAGTGTCACAGATTGTTTTTGAAGTAAAACTTCTTTATCGGCGTTGGAAAAAAATTTACCGTCACATTTTTCGGTTACGCGTCACATTTTTCCGTTACGCGCCATCTTTTTCTTGCCCCTACCATGATTGGTTCAGACGAAGAGTACTTTCACTTTCTCCAACGGAGTAGGGATAGAGAGTATATATATATATAGAGTATATATATATATATAAGTTTCACTTCTTACGTGTGTACACTAGTACACGTACACATTTTTTATTTCCAGTAATAGTCCTATTTTAACAATTGTTAGTATACAACCTTAGTTAGGTCTTGGTCTGAGTAAGTTTACAATATCTTAACAAATTACAATATTGCTACTGATATTGATTCCATTTCTAACTTTATTACTATTTAGCGTTCAATCTAAGCTATACAATTAGGTTCTTAATTTTAGTTACAAAATTGTAATCTTCCGTGTGCTTTTTCTTTGATAAATATAATATATTTCTACAATATTTATATTATCAAATGCTTATCCTACCTTATTTCTATTATTTACTACTTTTACTATTTCTTCACAAAATTTTATAAAGTAATTATTTCTAATCTTAACTTCTAGTATTTCGCTAAGACCTTCACTGCATATTTTTGTATCGATGGTTTGCTTTAAGTCATATCGGATTTTCGCATGGATTGGACAATGTAGCAGTAGATGGAGTACGCTTTCTTCTGTTTCAGGCTCGCAGGCGCAAGATAGACTATCCTTACATTTAAACCTATGGAGATATTGGGGAAATCATCTGTGTCCTATGAGCACCTTTGGTGTTATAAGAATTCGTCGGATGGTACGATGTGCGTTTACCGCATCAGGAAAAAAGACTTTCGTAACGGAGGCTGTTTCGCCTGACTGGGATCTTCTGTTCCGTTCATTCAGGGTATCCTTACAGATAGACATTTCGATGAATACGATCGGGCATAGATCGTAGTCAGGCATCCTCCGTCTAGAAAGTGCCACTTCTTTCGCCAGATGGTCAGCGCGCTTATTGCCTTCAAGACCCGCGTGAGCCTTGACGTAAAATAAAGCAACAGTTTTACTTTGTTCCAAAGCCTTCTTCAGATTTTTGCGTGTCTTTGCTGCAAGCGGATGCAGTGATCCATGGTTAATTACAGTATCCAACACGGACCTGGAGTGACTGTAAATACCGTAGGTGAGTTTTTTGCGCTTTAGAACCTCACTCGCGGCTCTACATATGGCAATAAATTCCGCTTATACCGTGCAGTACGCGGACAGACTGAGCTCGACCGCTTTCATCTCGGCTTCACGGTTCCAAATGGAAAGCACTGCTTCGACTTTGCCGTCAAGCTTGCTGGTGTCGGTGAAAATTCGCACCGCCTGCACGTTGTTCTCCTCAATTTCTGCTTGAGTCATCAAGCTTGCGAAACTTAGTGCCATATGTGCCGCCGGGTGAGGGACCTCCGCGAACGCCACTGCACGCTCTACTTCCCTATCTGCCAGCGCTAGTTGGGTCAACCCTCTCCTCGCCTCGTACAGAGTGGCTGCACTCTGAGGTCAAGAGGCAGTATCCCGGCCAGCAGCAGCGCCGAGTTTAAAGAAACCGTGCGGTATGATCTGCACAGCTTCTGTGCAAAGCCTCGTTGCACGGCATTCAAGGCTTTCTGTACTCCGATTTTCTTGGCTGCAGGTGCCCACACGCTCGCCCCATCGGTTATTACAGGTTCGACGGCGGCGACATATATACACCGGATAAAGACCCCAGCTAATCTTTGCCGCGCGAGAAAGCTGTTTGTAGATGTTTGCGGCTTTTCTACATACGTTGGCGACGTGCTATTAAATGTTAGCTTGTCGTCTATGGTAAGACCCAGGATCTTAACTTCCTTGGACATTCCAATGGGGACCCCTCCCATGCTCAGCTGCGGAGTGTCGTGTTTCAGCTTGCGCGTAAGCAGCATGCCGCACGTTTTGTGCGGCGCGAACTTTAATTGGTTCCGCGCTCCCCACTTCTAAACATAGGAGAGGGCCTCATTCGCCCGACCCGAGATATCAAGGGCCGTGTCATATACTCCTCGTCGTTCCAATTTGTGTAGTAGTGGGTCGACAAGACGGTCTGGAATCTGTCCAGAGCATCGGTCCGCTAATTGATCCTTGGACGCAACCTTTCTGGGTGTTTTTTGTGTGCGTAGCCCCCAGCATACTTTAGACCGACTCTTCTGTTGTTGAGATATCTGTTCAGTAGCCTCCTTGAGTTAACCGGATACTTTTCCTCGGTCAGTCTGACCTTTATAGCCGGCCACCATGCGCTATCGAAGGCCCCCTCTATATCCAGTGAGATTAGGGCTACGAGCTTCTTCAGCTCTATGTTGGCCCTGATATGGTTCACTAGATCATAGAGGGCGTCCTCGGTGCTCTTCTGGGGCATAAAACCGTACTGGCGAGTATTAATCCTCAGTACTAGGTGCCACCTGATCCTTGATACTATCATCTTCTCCAGGATCTTCCCCAAGACTGGCAGCAGCCCTATAGGTCTATAGGCCTTAGTGTTCTGATAATCGTCCTTGCCTGGTTTTCTTATTACCACTACTGTGGCCTCCTTCCAGATGTCCGGAAAGTAGCCTGTATCTAAGTATTTATTGTAAAGGGCAAGGTACACGTCCGGACGTCGTCGTCGCCGTCGCCCGACAGTTGTTGTCCGCCATGAAGCCGTCCGCTCCTGGAGCCTTCTTGGGATTAAAGCTTACCATCGCGGTCCTTAGCTCGTCTCTGGTAAATGGCGGATCAATGTGGACATCATGGCCCGGGGCGTTTATCTCTCGTGCTTTTTCTCTTATTTGACGATGGTGTTCAGTGTCCGTCTCTGCGGCATCCTCGGGGAAGAATGTTGCGGCTAGTAAGGCAGCTGATTCCTTTGGATTTAGGTGCACATCGTCCTTTCTTAGCGGGATGTCCTCCTGCTGCTTTGCGGTTTGCCCGATAACTCTATAAATCCCCTCCCATACACCTTCTTTATCCTGTCTTTGGCAGAATGTCATCCAACTGTGTATTTGGGCTTTCTTGGCTTGGCATTGGTAATGTTCTTTAGCCTTCAAGTATTGACCGACAACTCTCTCTTTTCGATCCGGTTCTGCTCGTTTAATACGGCGTTTCTTGGTGACCATATCTTTCTTTAATTGTGAGAGTTCATTCGACCACCATGGCATTGAGAGTTTTGTGTGTGGTAGTGTGGTAAACTCTCCCTACACACTGACAGTTAACAGGATTGATAGGGTATTGTTATGGCATCCAGTTGGGTTGGATTCTTGACACTACCTATGATCGCCGAGGTCACATTGTTTGAAAGTGAATACTTTAGTTTTTTGTCAAACATCTTCCAGTTAGCCTTTTTTTGAGTGGTAAATGCGAGTCGTGCGTTGAATGCAGATCCCTTTCTCCTTACGTAGGTGTAGTTTGAAAATTATGGTGTTGTGGTCGGAACTGGTCAATCCTTCATCGAGTTGCCAGTCTGTTAGCGGTATTAAATTTGTGGAATGGGCTGTAATGTCCACATGACTGGTGTACCTTTTAGCTCCCCGAATGGTGTCGAATGTAGGTAAATCGCCCCTATTTAATACTTGCAGGTTAGACTCTTCCAGGGTCCCGGACAGTTCTATACCCCTGTGATCGATTACGGTGCTTCCCCACCAGGTGTTCTTGGCATTGGCATCGCCTCCAATGAGCAGTCTTTTTGAGCCCACTTTCGTTAACACTCGCTTGAAGTGTTCAATGTATGGTTCTATGGGCTGGTTGGGCTCGAAGTATAAAGAGACTACTTCCCAATTTTTCCCAAGCTGTGGACCGGATCCTCACTACGACGATGTTGTTTGTGGTGAGTTCTGGGCACTGTATTACGTCAAGATCAGGGTCGAAGATTACGACCGCTACTTTTACGCGCCCCTTGGTAGCTCTTCATTCTCTGTATTCCACCCACGTATAGCTCTTGTACTAAAGCGAAGGCTAGTTTTCGCTTAGTTGCCTCTATCATGAGCTCATGTGTTGCAAGCTGCTTGCGTTGGAGATTAGCCTGGGCGACTCCATAACTACCGGTGGAGTTACCTGCCCTGTTTGTTTGGGTGACCAGTTCAACATCAACAATACGCTACTCTCGCTCTAGCTAGAGCTTCCCATCTACGACGCACAGGGCATTCATTGCTAAACGCATTGTGCTCTGCGTTAGGTAGACTTGTGAGTGAACAGTTTATACAAGACGGGTCTATTCTGGCGAGCAAGTCAGCACATTGTGAACTTGTATGAAGACCCCACAATTGCTGCATTTTTCGATTGTGTCTCTACAAAACCTTTGTCCGTGTCCGTAACCGAGGCAACATGTACATTGTACAAGAGGGCACTGATCTTCGACCCTTACTCTTTACGGCAGTTTTGTTGAGTATTCTGTTAAACAGTTTTGGTTACACTGTAATCACCACGTGATGCGTGTGGGGGTTCCTCATCTTCTTTTTATACTTGACCTCTAGTCTTTGGTCTACTTTTTCGAGATCGTGGAAGAGGTCACGGTTTTGATTTCTAATCGCCTTTACAATGTCATCGTCCGAGTTTTACTTCAGTACATCCTTCAAGGCGAGCAGCGGATCTTTATTTTCAATGTCCTCCATGATCAGGTTTCCTCCTGAACTGGCCAACTGCTCTTTGACTTCATCTCTCTCCTTCTCTGTTCTACAACGCACCACTACTTTCCTGTCTTTGACCTTTCTGACGCGATCGACGTCACCCAGCCTTCTTTGGCGTTTACGGCTTTTCTGATTTTGCCCAGAAATTCCTCTCCTGACTCTGTTGTATCCTTCGACGCAATAACTATGAGTGGAGAGTAGTCTGTTCTTGGAGGGGCTTTTTAGTGTCTCTTGCTGCTATACTGCCATTGGTTATTTTGTTGGAGTGTTCTGAGCTTGGAGTTCCAAGGTCTTTTTCAGGTCTTCCATTATAGCAGTATTTTCCTTAATTGTTTTTATGTGATCGATCATGAGCTTTGTTAGTTGGCCATCGCTTTCGTCGGATCGTTTTTGTACTTCGGTCATGGTGACAGTACTAGGTATCTCGTGTAGTTTTATTTTATTTATTTTTTTCTGGCCTTTTATGTTCCCCTCCCCTTCCTTGAACAACTCTTACAGTCGGTTGATTGCCGTTGCTACAGCAACCTTGATGTCTGTCTTAATATTTCTGGACTGACCCAGAAGCGTCTTGGCTCTGATCAGTACAGCTTTTGCTTCCGCAGTTCGTGTTGCTTACCTGGGCTTCTGTGCTGTTGGCGATTGAGCTTGCACATCTGTAAATGTTCTACGTGCCAAAGGTCTAGTCTCAGTCAGGACAACGGGCTTTGGTTTTGATTTGGCAGGGGCAACAGGAACGATTTTACTTGGTGACTTTACAGGTGATACATTTTTTCCTGCCAGTTTCCCGACCTCCCATTCGCCAATGCTGCGTCTCACTTTTGAAGTCTGTGTCGGTGATGTCGAGGGGCCTGCCCTGTCGTCCGCTTGGCTGACGACTCTGAGAGACGTATCCATTATCTTTCTAGCTGGTGTTCTGTGCATGTACATATTGTCACAGGATTTGTCAAAGTAAGTTTAATGTGCTGTAGAGGACACAAAAAAACCATTGTAAAAAGGAAATGAAAAAATAACTAAAAACAGAGTCGATAAAAAACCCAAATAAAACAAAAGTTTTATTTAGTCCTAACTGATGTGGTCAGAGCAAGGTTAGGTCAGAGTTAGGTTAGGTCTTCGGGCCCAGATTAAGTATCTGGGCCTGATCCCCGACGGTAGGTGGCTCTTCGACGAGCACTTCCGGCAGCTTGCTCCCAAGCTGGTCGACACTGCCTCCACCCTAGGGCGACTTTTGCCCAATCCGGGTAGAGCCAGTGTCGCAACGAGAGGCCTCTTCACGGGGGTCGTCCGGTCGATGGCACTGTACGGCGCACCGGTGTAGGTGTCGGCTCTGACCGCCCAGAATAAGGCGGGCCTCTGGCGCCCACAGAGGATATTGGCGGTCAGAGCCATACGTGGATACCGCACAGTGTCGACCGAGGTGACGTGCGCCTTGGCCGGTACACCCCCGTGGGATTTGGAGGCGGAAGTGCTCGCCGAAGTTTATCGACGGGTGGCTGAATTACGGGCGGAGAGGAGCGTTTGCCCTCCGCCCGAAGAGGTTCGCGAGTGGCGTGAAGCCGCCCGTCGAGCCACTAAGGTTCGGTGGTCGTCACGGCCGGAGGCTCCAAGTGCTGGTTTCGCCACAGTGGAGGCGCTCCAGCCGGTCATCCTCGAGTAGGCAGGGCGGCAGCAAGGGACCCTTTCCTTCCGACTGACGCAGGAGGAGGAAGTCATCTCGCAGAAGGAGGCAGTGGAGAAGGCTCGGGAGGACAACCTCGAATCGGATCCGATCCGCTGCCGGCGAACCGGGCGGCAGAGGCGCACCTATCAGCGCATTATGCCGCCCTGAATATGGCCGCGGATGGGCGGGACGGATTTCCCCCCCCCACCCGCTTCACAGGCCAGCCGCGAGGGGGCGACATTACGCGTGTGCCGTAAGACGCCTAAATTGAGAGTATATAACATCTAGAGACTGTAACCGCTTCAGTGCGGGCAGGTTAGGAGGGGTCCGGATGGCGTAAGAAAGCGGTTCCCGGGTCTCTCCCGTCTCGGGCACAGAGTGGCACACCGTGTGGTTTTCGTCGGTTTGATTCCGACACACCGCCGCGCCGCAAACCCCGGTGGGGTGAAGGCCCGAGGGGGTATCGAC
>PKRV01000819.1:97104-121545 GCA_003709505.1 Hyphantria cunea | reverse complement strand
TTTGTATAATCTACAAATATTTGTTTCGGAGTTTGGGTGTTTCCTATATATTATATGTAAGTATTTACAAAAAAAATGTATATATTTATATCAATTTTCCAGTACCCTTAATACAAGCTCTGCTTAGTTTGAAACTAGATAGCGTGTGTTAGTTGTCCGAAATATTTATTTAAAATAATTGTTTTAAATTATAACTACCATAGATTACAGTCTGCTCATACTTTCCTTCAGGCAAAGTAAGTCACTTTGGCGGCCTCAGAAAAGAAATATGAATTGCCAAGACTTCGCTTTACAAACTTTACAAACCGCTATATAAACAATATATTGTTCCTTTTGCATTTTGTACCAAAAACGAAAAATTTTTAATGTCTTAAAAGTCTCAAAATATCAAGAAATTACAGTCACCCTTCAGTATTACTCCACGGTCGACTGCGGTGCCGGGCAGTTGCGTACATCTGACATCTTTGACACCTGGCCCACACGTGTCACATACATACATACATATGATTTGTATACATACATGGAGACGTACACACATACATGTATACATACACACACTCATGCCTACATACATGGACTTTCAAAACATTCAATGTGTTAATAAATTACTCTGCCTTAGCCTAGTCGAGACGAGAACGCCTAAACATCTAACCTCTCGGAATGAAAGCACCACAAGGTCATAGGCACTTCTGTTACTACCACAATTACAATAGATCGCAGAAATAGTTGTTCTGACCATACAATTAAACTACACTTCTATTTGCTGAGATAGTTAGCAAGAGATCTTGGGTGGATATATTCAGTTTAAAGCAGTAAAAACATTTGAAATTTTCCGATTTAAAAACAACTCTAAATGTCTGCAAAAGAAAAACAAATTTTTACGAAGAAAGTTGAATAAAAGATGACATCGAGAAATCGCGGAGAGGCAGCTGATTGAATTTATTTAAAAGAAATGTATAATGAAATAAAAAGATTCAAATACTTACAAAAGTTCTACAAAATTAATTCTCAACGTGTATAAGGCGTAAAAGCAACACAATACAACAATTTGCTACTTTGCCATTGCGCTTATTTGTCAAACTATATATTGTTCTATTCAAAATGGCGTTGTTTTTCTTTTGACAGATAAGACACGCAGCACTTACATAAATGGCACAAATAAGCGTTGTAAGATTTTAATGTCAAAAGGCTGTAAGTAACGATCTTAACATTTTTTTTTTACTTTGTTGGTCATGGTTTAGACCTCAATCAAATTTTGGATACATCTGCAAATAAACTATTAAAATATATAACCGAAATGTTCTAACTTCGTCATGAATCGAATTTCTGTTTTAAATGTATTTTAATTTTAAAGATTTGAATTTTTAAAGTGATTATAATATATCAGTAGAAATAAACGAAAAAAACATTTTCTAATCGTTTTCCAAATGATAGGATTTAAGAAATTATAGGAACTTTATCATTATCAGAATATTATAGCCCACAGCTGAACGTAGGTCAATTTAAGATGTGATTGTTTTTGGACTTCTCTCATTCAGGTCTTGTTAACCATCTTGCGCAAAATCGTCCCTCCACCTTTCCTGTTTTACGCAATAGACGATTATTTAACAAATTGATTGTCAACAAATACATTATTACAAAACACAATGAACTTTTACTCTGGTAACGACTTTTTGCTTGACATCTCTACTTTATTCTTGTTTTGAAGTAAATGATGCGATATACAAGCAAATTTAAGAATTTAAAAAACAACATGCGCAAGCATCTCGTCGAGTATTCATACACCAGAAATGCCTTACATCACTTTGGAAAAGAACTGATACTCTTACACTGCTGGACTGATATTAACCAAACATAGCTAAGAACCACCGCCAGGAAACTAACTTTCAAATGAAAAAAACCGCATCGAAACCGGTCAATCTGTTTGAAAGCTACGATGTTACAGACAAACACACACAGAGAGAGACAGACAAACAGACATCGACGTAAACGTCTAACTTATAACATCCCTCTTTTTGCGTCGGAGATTAAAAATATATGCAAGTTTAGAAAGTACACCAAATCCACATACTTTTATACTATCACACTATCCTATACGGAAAAAGCACGGCTGCCTTCATATATCTTATCTTACCGTGGGAGAGCCACGCTTCGGTAGACATGGGCCGGCTCGACCGTAGTGATACCACGGCCTCACAGAAAACCAGTGTGAAACAACACTTACGCTGTGTTTTACCGAGTGAGTGAGGATACCGGAGGCCAATAATCCAAACCTTCCTCTCACCCCACCCTTGAGCTACACACATTTGAGCTACATGACGACGTAAAAAAGTGTGAAATAAGAACTCTTCTGAACATCCTTTAATAAACGTATACTTAACATCATCATCATCACCATCATCATCAACAACGACAACCCATAGTGTCCCACTGCTGGGCTCGGGTCTCCTCTCAGGAGAAGGTTAAGGCCATACGTCTCCACACTGGCCAAGTGCAGGTTGGGGGCTGGCAAGACTACTACTACTACGTAGTCTTACCGTTGGATGTTTTTAAGCCGCCGAAAGGCCTCCAACTAAGCTTCACGACTGTTATCCTATGATAACAACCGGGACCGACTGCTTAACGTGACCTCCGAATCACGGAGACGCTCATGGTAACATTAACAGCGGTCACCCATCCAGGTACTGACCACGACATCGTTGCTTACCCTGGCGATTGTTTCCAATCACTGACACCGACACAAATATAAAGACGTTTGAAGAGAACTAAATTAATTTTAACCTTATGAAGTGTTCTTGTGGCTTTCTTATCATGGCCATTGAGTATCACAACAGGCCCGCATGTATCATTATCGGTCATGTAAGAAAATTTTAATTTCATGCCGATTATTATGATCGAGACTGACATCGATTCGGTGTGATTCCTGAGAAATATAATGACAGGTATTGTTATTGATGCTTTGTTTTACCGCAATGGGGAAACCAAAGGTAAAGTGGCACTAATAATTCAACCTATTCCCGATAGATGGGGACTGCCTAAGATCGGAATGATTAATGCTCTTCGGGGGAGGTCTTCGTTCACCAGTGGCCAGCTATTTAGAGAAATACTAGAATTTATAAGGAGCCTTATACAAGAGCCTTTAAGCTTTTTGAAGTGAAATCTTTTAGCCGCGTTGAGCTCTTTGTAGTAAGAGAAAATCTTATGAGTTTGCGTCACCGCGTCACCGATATGCTGACGTCACAAAACTTCTTTGACCGCGTTGAGCACTTTTTGGTAGGGGAAAATCTTATGATTGCGCGTCAGCCACATGCTAATGTTTAATGTTGATAATTTTATTATAAAAATTATGAAATTACTAATTTTACTAATTATACAATACAAAATATACAAAAAAAACACATTAATTTTACAAATAACATTCTGAGTTATAAGTTTTCACTTCTATCGGCACACCATATGACTGCCAATTTCTTTTTTCTTTTATTTCTGAGTTTTGAGGTTAACGTCTATATTTCCGACTGTGATTTCGTGGAATAAAAAGAGTATATTAATGTCAATACTGTTCTTTTAGAGTTTATGTTTTTAAAAGGAAAAAAGGAGGCTTCAAGATCACTTTTCCGCATATCTGTACGTTAATATACTACTTTTTATGAACCGTGTTAAGGTATTATGTTCAAAACTGAACTGTTGTCTGAACGTATTTTATTAGAGAAATGTTGTCATTACAGTGGAGCATTAAATTAAACATTCTTCTATAAACTATTTACCTGGAAAATCAATTCATGTGTAGATGTACCATTAAGAAAAGATCAGAAAAGAACGACATACCAAATAACAATAACATTGTAAACACACTGCATTGTTACAGCTTAAAAACAGGGATATAAGCTAATAATTTTGTTTGCAAAAAACGCGCTAATCTCAGGAAGTACTGGCCCGATTTGAAAAGCCTATATATATCATATATATTGGGGAAGGCCATGTATATTAACAACTAGGACTAATACAATCAGAGTATTAATGAAAATAAAGCAAAAACCGAGGAAAACTATCTCTTTTGAGAGCCTCTGTTGCCTGTGCTGTTTAAAAGGCTAGAGATTCGCGAAAATAATGTACGAAAGAATTGTTCTCCTAGAAAAGTTTGAAGAAAAGTCCGTGTCAGCATCAGTCCATCTTTTGGTTTGCTCACTATGATCTTTTCTCCGGATAGCTTAATGCAGCAGTTCCCGGATTCCTCCTATTTTCCTGTATATAAGAATGTACTTTGCTCCTATTCCAGGCGCAGAATGCTCACAAACCTTTCTCCGGGTGGCTAAATAACAGCAGTTACTTTTTGATCCCTACTTTTTTGTAAATAAGAATGTTCTCTATAGGAGTACAGAGCATTCCAGGCGCAGAATAATAATGCTATTAACAGCAGTTCCCGGATCCTTCCTATTTTTCTGTATATAAAAATGTACTCTCTGCTCCTATTACTGGCGTAGAATGACACACCATGTGGTTTTAGTCGGTCCGATTCCGACGTACCGACCCACCGCAAACCCCACTGAGGCGTTGGATGTTTTTAAGCCGCCCATAGGCCTCCAAACTAAGCTTCACGGCTGTTATCCTATGATAACAAGCTCATGGTAAAATGCCACCAGCGGTCACCTATCCAGGTACTGACGGCGCCGTCGTTGCTTGCCATCGGTGATTGTTTCTAATCACCGAGTGCAACTGGGCTATGAGCGCCTCAACCTTTTCTAGTGTAAACGAATTTTATATCATCATGTTAATAGAAGACGAAGAAGCAATCCCATTCATCAAGAATACAGCGCCATTCGTCAGATATGTTGCATGAAACACTAACTTTTTGAAGTTGACTACAGGTAATCAATGAATTTTTTAAAGATTTCTATCTTTTTCTATCGCGATTTCAATAAAATGGAAATAAATGGAAGCTTCAGACAGGTTACAGATCTAGGGTATATATTAAGTTTCGGATACGGTACTAAAGATCGTATACCTAAACCTTGATGTCGCCGAATATTCTAATAAATACATTCTTCTTCTTTTGATGATATGGCAATCAGCCGGATCAGCTATTTTTGCCAATGTCAAGTATTTCAAGTCTTCAATTCTAAGTCTTCGAGTCTTCAAGTCTTCGTCGTGATGGAATTAATGATAAAAAATATAAAAAATGTGGATAACATGAAATGGGGACCGTCTTTCGCAAAAACAAAAAACGATCTCCCTAATAAATACAGAAACTGTTTTAAAACATTGTTTGATGCATGGGAACTGTCAAAAGTCAACTTGACAAATCGATATTACGCTTCGTATCAACGATCTCACATGTTAAGTAACCACTTTCTAAAGTTTAATTGGAAAAATAGCGCGAGTCTTTGACATTTCTTTGCATATTTTTTTATGGATATCTCCCACATAAGAATATCCCTGTATCGTGGGGAATCGGAGCAGCTTTTTAGTCGTGAAAGCGTATAAGCCAAACCAACAGAGTTACTTTCTTACGGATTCGTGTAATCAGTGAACAAAAAGACTAGACAGATTTATTGCCTTCTTCAAAAAATTTTTAAGAAACCTAATACTATTTACTTTAATTAGGGAAATATAATTCTTGTTTGTATAGCTAAATAGTTATTAATCTCAAGTGTTCAAATCATATTCAAAATTAAAAAGAAAACAAATCGACTAATTAATTAATCGATTTCTTCTTTTCAACTTTGTACACTTTAAATTTATTTTTCGAAGTTGGCAATCAAGTAAAAATTAATCATAATATTTTGTTTTACTTGGCAATATTAAAAAAACTAATTAAATTCCAGTTCAAAAACTATCTACTATTGGTTTCACATTTATCATTGTGAAGTGAACACCGACCGTATCTCTGACAGTTCATTTTTAATACTGTTATGCTGATATTCAGACCAAACCATGAGTTATGAAGCGTCGGGCGATTAATTAAAAATGTATTTAAATAGAGTTTGATGACTGTCTCGTTTGTCTAGCGGTTAGCACAAGCAATTACCAATCAAAAGGTTCCGTGCACGGTCCCGGGTCGAACTACTGTTGGGTTTTTCTTACAAGAAGTTCTTAACAGCAGCCCGGAGTATGGAATATCGAAGTGTTTTCTGCCATATGCAATAGCAAATATACAATTATGTGATATTCATGCCATGGAACAACGAACGGTTCTCTATCAAAACGTACTCGTATACAATTGTTGTCAGAACTATCGTGGAGTTGTTAGTATAAACGTCACGCCTATGGACAATAGAACGCCGGAACTGCATCGCAACGTGGATACATCCAAGACCTTGAAGATAGCACAGAATCTGCCGCAAAACTTTCATAAACCGATAGTAATAGAATCCATCACAATAGCTTTAGAAAGTTGCATGTGATGAACTTTAACGGTCACTTATTATGTAGGTATATGACGCGAATGAAGTCAAAAAAGACTGAACGTTTTAATATTTAATGATATGTTAATACACCCGAACTGCTATTAAATTATTTTAAGACTACAGGTTCCTGTCTTCCGTGCTTGATAACTGTACACCAATTACAGTCCTGTGATTCTGAGGTCACGTTAAGCAGTCGGTCACGGTTGTTATCATACGATAACAGTCGTGAAGCTTAGTTGGAGGCCTTTGGGCGGCTAAAAAAAACCACCAACGCCACGATACGTAGCCACAACGCATTCTTGCCAGACCCCAAGCCGCTTAAGCCTGAGAGGAGACCTGAGCCCATTATGGGTTGTCGATGAATTACTGTCCTATAAACTTACCTTAAAGAAAAGACAAGTCCCGGGTTAGGAATATATCCTGTCGCCTGTGAGTAGACTTTAGAAACATCCATGAAACGTACAAAAAAAACACCCGGATTCCGAACAATAATTCATTGAATACAAAAAGTGTTTGCTCAAGGGGGGTTTGAACCAGCAATAGTGTTGGATTATAGGCCTCCGGTCTCCTCACTCACTCGGTGAAACTCAGCGCAGGCACTGTTTCACACCGGTTCTCTGTAGCTCCGAAGCGTGGTCCTCCCACGGTATGTATTAGATAAATTACAGAATGGGAAAAAAGAGTTATACATTTTTGTATTCTTCTTTAAAAAAGAAGTACCTAATCAGAGCACTTCATAACACGTGTATATAATAAAAGTTTTGCTGAAATGTTATTTCTGCTTAAAATTTTATGTAATTTTAAAGTGTATTTCGTGACAGTTGCCGATAATCAGAATTGAATACATATTAAACGATTGTTTCTTATTTATTGGATATCTAGCTTCAAACTAAAGCAGAGCTTGTTTAATAAAAGCTACATTAACTGATAGAATACTTATATACTTTATTGTAAATAAGTAGAAATAATTACATATCATACAAACATTTGGTCCGCCTGGGAATCGAACCCCAGACCTGACACAGCAGTCGCATACGCCCCAAGTTAGTCGATACCTCGTTAACGTCATTACGTCTAAGTCACCGAAATGTATGTACGCGCATAACTTCCGATCGACTGCACCGAGTTAGATAATTCTATCTTTTAAGTGTTTGTTATAGTCAGGCCAAGGTTTGTAAGATAAAATAATAAAACCGAAAGTGTTACATTTTCGAAGTCCCCCACTGTACACTACCCGTGAGAAACTGAGGCGGGTATAAATACTAAAACATGCTTTTTTCGGAAAATTAGAAAATATTCGCAGAAAAACAGTATGGCGGTGCGAAGTTCACTAGGTCGACAAGTATGGATATAAATAAATAAATAAATATTTCGGACATTTAACACACAACGCCATCTAGTCCCAAACTAAGCAGAGCTTGTATTATGGGTAATAGACAACTGATATGAATACATAAATACTTTTTTTTGCAAATACATACATATTATACATAGAAAACACCCAAACTCCGAAAAAAATAGTTGCAGATCATACAAACATTCGGTCCGACCCAGGATTCGAACCCTCACGGACAGCAGTCGCGTACGCTACCATTGCGCCACCGAGGCAGTCAAATGTAGTGCAACTTTGTCTGTAGTGTAATTTTTGTCAGTAACGGTACAAACAAGCCTTGAAACAGAGACTAGACAGATTGATCGGCTTTACAAGTAGGTTTATGATAAGGCTCACGAGTAATGCTTACCAAAACCAACCATGAGAATTATACAACCGATGAAATATCACTTAGAAACTTGCACGGGAATCTCCTTTTTAAGGACGAAATTCTCAAATGGATTTTTAGCGCGCGTATCCCATTTCTATATCTTTATAAAGGATTTGATTGTTTTTTTGTAAATGATAAATGAACAGTTATCTGATAGGCTGAAATGTCGAAATCATTTCGCAACATCGCATTACATTTTTAAACCTGACCGAGTTTGACTTGATATTTCTTTTTTGGTAGGTATTTGTCTAAAAATGAGCTACTCGATTTTTCGCCTCCGAAACTCTGCATGTTTCCGAGATTCAGATTAATATATATATACACACAAGAATTCTTCGTTTAAAGGTATTGAATAGATAGATAAATATACTATTGCACAGCGTGATGCACCGCATGTGGTACATATAAAACTTAAACACACAACTTAATAGTTTTTTGCTAGTTCAATACTTTAATTTGCGCAGAAACTTTACACGTATAAAATACGTGCAAGTGTAAAATGACTACGGGTAGAAGTATTTGTATCTACTCGTGTAATATATTCTTACAATATCACACAATAAATCGATAACTATAAACAGCTGTTTTATACAGCTGATAGCAGACCGTTACAGCTGATCCGGAAAGGGACAGATGTTTTTTTTATTGGCTCAATTTTACCCCAACTTTTTATATTTTGAATGTTTCTTTGTGTTGCAGTCCTTTTATTATGACCTTGAATACACAATTAGATAAACACTATTAGATATTAAAGTCTCCTTAATAAGGAGTTTTCGGCCCAGGATAGTACGCTGGCTAGACTGGTAGGTATAGGTTTTGTTACAAGTTTCCCTTCAATCAACAACCCATAATGTCCCACTGCTAGGCTCTGGTCTCCTCTCAGGAGAGGGTTAAGGCCATATGTCCCCACGCTGGCCAAGTGCGGGTTGGGGACTGGCAAGACAACGTTGTGTCTACGTAGTCTTACCGTTGGATATTTTTAAGCCGCCAAAAAGCCTCCAACTTAGCTTCACGACTGTTATCCTATTATCAAACGGGACCGACTGCTTAACGTGACCTCCGAATCACGAAGACGCTCATGGTGACATGCCACCAGCGATCACCGATCCAGGTACTGACCGTGCCATCATTGTTTACCCTCGGTGATTGTTTCTACTCACCGAGTGCAACTAGGCTATGAGCGCCTCTAATAGTCTAATCCTCTAATACTCTACTAAAACCTATAAAACCGTACAATTAATTAATTAACTTTAACTTTTAAGACAGTTTTACGGCCTGAAGACCTTTTATGTATCTATAGGGGGTTCAGTGAATTTCATGGCATCTGCAATTGCTATTAAGAAAGTTACAATTCATTTTTACTCTTCCCCCGAGAGCCTTTCTTCTAATTATTTTGATCAACTTTAATTCCACTGGTTGAAATTCAATATTTTACCAGTTTCTCTTGGTCGGCTCTTACTCCACTTACGGGAAAAATGGGAGTGGGAAAGCTAACGTTATCTTAACCACACACCACACCTTTAAGTAAACTTTATATTATATATTATTATTATTAGTTTTAATCAGTCCTGAAGGACAGTTTTAAAGATTTGAAACACCAGTCTGCTGTAATTCATTATTATATGCCTTCTATTTTAGCTCTTAATACTTTGACTAATATATTTACATGTGAATATTACTGTACAGTTGTACAGTTTTACCCCAGATGGTAATGTTACCAGTGGCAAACAAAAGAATAGTCTAAACAGATGTTGCTAATTCTTTTATATGTAACTGTTTTAAGAAACATGTTTGCGGTTTGTTAATACATCTGTTAAACATATTAAAATATATTATAAGACAGTATACCGTTCTAGAAATATCATAAATTCGAAGTCACTCTGTCTGTTATACTTTTTCGGCTTAACCGCTAAACAAATTTGGAGGAATTTTGGTGGAGCTAGATTGGACCTTGGAGTAGCACACAGGGTACTAAAAGGGTCTAGATAACTAAATCTAGCACACGGCGGCGTGAGCATGTATGTTATGGCGATAAATATTAGCCTATGCTCTTCCTCAACAGTAAAATTGTCTCCATTTCAAATTTAATTAAAATTAGTTCAGCTGAAAGCATAATAGATGGACAGAGTTACTATCGCATTCATAAGAATAGTGCCTGGTTTTTTATTTTGGTGTATTTTCTAAAAATAAATCCTAGCTAGATCGATTTAACGCCTCCGAAACCCCCTGCATACTAAATTTTCATACATCTAAACACACAACGGCATCTAGTCCCAAACTAAGCAAAGCCTATATTATGAGTACTAGACAGCTGATATAAATACATAAATACTTTCTTTTTGTAAATACATACACATTATACATAAAAAAACAGCGAAACTCCGAAACAAATATTGCAGATCACACAAACATTAGGTCCAACCCGAATCGAAACCAAGACCTCAAGCATAGCAGTCGCTTTCCCTACCGCTGCGCCAAGGAGGCATTCAAATTATTCCATGATGCAAAAATTGTTTACACACCATCTTTGTAAACACAATATAAAGTGTAAAATCGTAGTATCTCTCTCCATAGAATCCAAGTAACAGTTCTTAACAATAACTAACAATATATGTGACCGTAGACTTTGGATTTATCTCATTTCTGGTATAATAACACTTCGAAACATAACGGACACCGGCTTGAACCAAAAGAGAATTAATCTTTCTAGAAGGTCTCCGACCTCATTTACTAGATAAGGTTAAATTAAACGTATATCACATCGATCGATAGAAATCGTTACTGCTCTAAATGAGCTTCGTACCTGCAATAGGTGTACTAATATTCTTTTTACTCTCCCCTGCTTGATGGAAAGCATGAGCAGAATCCAAGAGTGGTGGTCACCATCCTCAATGCGAAAAAGAACAATGCTGGATGGTGACCCACACTATGGCGGCCTGGGGGGAAGGGGGATGGTGAGGGGGATAGGGGGCTTTGGATTGGGGTATGGGCCTCCGGTATCCTCACTCACTCGATGAAACACAGCGTAAGCGCTGTTTCACACCGGTTTTCTGTGAGGCCGTGGTATCACTCCGGTGGAGCCGGCCTATTCATTCCGAAGCGTGGCTCTCCTACGGTAGTTAAATTTCTTCAAAATCTCATCAGCAGAATATATTCTAACAAAAACAATAATTGGCATTGTCAATCTAATTTGAAGTTCCAAAGAGTGTATTTATCGAATCATTACTGCATAAATATACGAGTACAATGTATTCGTACAACAAATATATCCTACTAATATTTGAAACGCGCAAGTTTGTATGGATGGATGTTTGTTACTCTTTCACGTAAAAACTACTTAACGGATTTGGATGGAAATTTACAGTAATATAGCTGATACATTAGAATAACACATAGGCTACTATTTGCCGCCATAACCGACATATACGCGGGCGGAGCCGCGGGCATAAACTAGTAGTAAAATAAAATTGAAAGAGGTCGATGTCTGTACATTAAACATTTTGACGAAAACAGTTTTTAAGAGGCGATATAAGTTTGACGTCGATGTCTCTGTGTGTCTGTCTGTGGCATCGTAGCTCTCAAACGGATAGACCGATTTCAATGCGGTTTTTCATTTGAAAGCCGATTTCCTTCTGGTGGTTCTTTTATGTTTGGTAAATATTAGTCCAGCAGTGTAAGAGTAACAGCTTTTTTTACAAAATAATGTAAGACATTTTAGGCAATTACTCGATTAAATGCTAGTGCAGAGGGTAGTTAAAAATTTTAAATTTTAGCTTTTTAGAATTCTTATCTATTTGTGTGTGTATATTTGCGCACTAATCTCAAGAACGACTTAACCGATTTGAATGCAGTTCCCTTACATATTCTGGTTAATTTCAGTAAACATTTAGTGTGTTTTGCTTCCTGTGAGGGACCTATGGTACGGATCATTATCCCCAAGCTTTAGTTCTTTGGTATCTCGTAAGATGACAATAATAGCAAAAACCGTCATATACGCAGACGGAGTCGCTGGAAAAAGCTAGTTGTAAATAAGATGGTTATGGAAAATATATGGGAATCGTGTGGGCGTATATCAAGTTTGTTACCGCAGTGCGCTATACGGTTTCAAGGCAGTAAACTTGAAAAACGTAAGATGATATTTACACCGACTTGTTTTTTCTTGGAAACCATCAAGTTACTTTTGGCGGGAAGCCTATATTACTTGTTGTATACTGAACAACTTTATATAAGTCATTACCTATAAGCTTTGACTGTGGGTCCGCCATTGTCTTTTTCTGTTATCGCGGTAAAAATAGCCTGTATTATTCGCTAATAAAGCTATTCGTTGGTGAAAGAATCTTTAAAGTCGGTTTGTTAGATTAAACGTAAATGCGTAACAAAAATACAACAAGAAAGAAACCATATTGAAATGGGACCACAGAGGCATTCAAAAAGAAATTTATCAAAATCGGTTCAGCCAGTCGAAAGTTCTGAGTTAACAAACATAGAGAATCGTCGAATCATTTTTTGAAGTCGGTTAACTAACTAAAAAATTCGCATTTATAATATTAGGATAAACCACATTCTTTTTTTACGATAAGACATTTAAAAATCTTTTGGAAAATTACCTTAAAATGCCTCAACGTGTGCTATGGCTGAAGATTAATCACTGCCGTCATGCACGCAGGCACGCAAATTGAATGAGATCATGCCCTCTAATTACGCCAAGTTTTTGAGATGTTTCGGAAGGAGAGAGATTCCTACAATGTTTTACAAGTTTATCAAGAAAGATAAGGTTAAAAAATCTCGTTATTTTGTAATAAATAATATGAAAGTAGAAAACATTGTATAAAATCTGGAGTTATTAATTCTAATGAGTAATAGGTACTAAGCTTGATAAAATACTACTATTCTAACTGTCCTGTTAAAAAGTCAGGGACCCTGATCGCTAAGCCAGAGGTCATAAGTTCTATTCCCAAACAGAGGGAAGAGCACGATCATTTATTATTTTTTTAACTTCTCAGGCATAACTTTATAAATATACGTTCAATTCAGGCTCAACAAACTGCAGATATCTTATAACTCTGCTATTTTACACAATATAATCCTCTCAACGTTTCTATACAATAACTTACAACCAAAACGAGGATCACGATAAACAAACCATTTACGAGCGCCCTCACTCTTAGAGACTATTTATAAATATACCATAACTACTGCGTTAACGGCTTAAGAGCTGGCAACATTAAGTACCGTAGAATAAGCAACGACGAAGTCAATAACACGCGCCTTTATAAAGCAAGTAAAATAAACACAAGTACGATTGTCTACTATCTTTTACTTACTTGTTAGTTCGGTTACAACAAATGTGCTTTCAAGTTTTATTGAATAAGTTTGAACCGGATGTAGGTTTTACAGAGAGATTGGAAGTATAAGAAACTTGTAGTCGGACGGCTGTGAAGCAAAAGTTATGTAGGTACTTTTATTTTTCTATAAATCTAACGAACTATCTTAAACTATGGCAAGGAAGGATCTTTTAAAAAGAGTGGACTCTGCTTATATAAATGGACCTGCCAACATGACTACTCACCCGATGGAAATTATGAGCAGAATCCAATAGTTAGTGGTCACCATATTCATTGTGAATGCAGACAACGCAACATGGCGGCCTTATGAGATGCTTCTGCATCATAATACTGAAGCAAGAACATTTAAAGCATTATATAATATCAAACGTAATGAAACTCCTTGGAAGTTCTTTATCTTCAAATAATGATTTCGTTTCTGGATATTGACGATGAGTATAGAAGTTTTGGAAAGCTACCATGGTTAACATATATCAACCATGGTTATACATGGTTAACCATGGTTAATATACAAAATGGAACGAAATGTTGCCTAGACAGAAACTTTCGTGAATAGTTATAGCAAATATTCATAGTTTTTTTTTTAATTGTCGTTTTTGGTGACGGTTTTAAAAAACGGTGTGTCAGTGTCCCTTTTCATCCGATGGGTTTCGTAAGAGGCGACAAAGGGAGCAAATTGCGTAAGACAACATCACTGCAACGAAAAGGAAAACCTAAAACGAACTTTATACCAAGTCTAAAACCTTCTTTCGAAGTTAGGCCTCATATGTCCAACAGCAGATTGTTGAAAGCTGTAGTAAATGATGATTATTAAAATAATCATAATAGACGACACATCGTTGTTTATTAATAAAATCCACTTGCATTTTTAATAATAACTAAAATCTATTTATATATCAATAATTACAGACTTGCCACAAACAAATATGAACAAAACATGGTTTAAATTTATAATCTTAAGCGGGATTTAGTTGTAATGTTGTTAAAAAGCTATTTAAACATAATTATCAGGTATGTATATGTTCAATTTAATCACGAATTCAGCTATGTAATCTAAACTATTAGTTTAGTATGTGAATGCAGCAATGTAAGCAGTAGAGTTTAGCACGATTAGAATCATGGGAAATTAAGAATAAATTATCTGATAATTTTCATTGTACCTATATACAATTTTGATTATTTTATTGTATTCGAGCCAAGAAGTCCTGGATGGCGTAAACGTACAGGAAGACGGAGCGTGGTTAGGTTAGGTTAGGTTTACCGTAGAATGCTCAATCTGGGAGGGGTCCGGATTGCGTAAGAAAGCGGTTCCCGGATCTCTCCCGTTTCAGGCGCAGAGTAGCACACCGTGGTGGTTTAGTGGGTAGTCTGGCGAGTCAGTCAAAGTCCCACACGAAGTGAACCCCCTGTCCCCGCGGGGGGGGGGGGAGCGAAGTGCGTAAAGGCATTCCACCACGTCATAAAAAAAAAATGGTGAATGCTCAATGAATATTTTTTTTAAGTTTGATTATCGAAATTGCGGAACCATTATTACAGGACTAAATATGAATAACTGCTATTTGCCTACTGCGGCTGCGGCTACTTTTATATATAAACAAAATGTTCAATTAGGAATATTTTACTTTTTCTGAAGAACAAATGTGTTCATATTTTCTTTTTCTTATCATTGATTTTCATTTTATTTGTTGTTTTGTAATTCTAATGTATCTATGGTTTTACGGCCTTGATTAACGGTGAAATAGATAAATAATTTTAGATAAGATTTTATTTTAATTATGGTGTGATCAATGATGAGACATGTAGAACAGCCGTTTTCAACAGCGAACGTGATAGTCTCATTGAAACCTCATTAGTTTAATCTAAATATTTACCTGTGTGACAAAACATTAAAGGAAAATAAGGGAGATGAAAAAAAAATCCTACATTTTAACTTAACAGATTCTACAGAAAACAACATGCTACCTACTCCTAAACCAAAAAAAAAAATAACAAAGTAAAAATAGTAAAACATACGAAAAGTTTTCTATTTCACCCTCGGAATAGACGAAGAATTCTAAATTCGGCACGTGCTGCCCTTAAAAATATATACACATGCCTCTCAGATCTCATCCGAAGAATAATTTATCTAAATAAAGGGCATATGAAAAGATGGCGGGGTGTTTGTCGAAATGGGTCAAGGTTACACAGCCTGGCTCCCGCCTTATGCTGTACAAATACAAAAAAAAAGGAATGTCCCGTCTCATTTTTCGAATATTTATTTAGGTTTAGAATCGTACAGAAATATATTTTAAGCAACGTGAAGTTTTTTTGGTATAAAAATTAATTAGGACAAAAAAACACTTAAGTGACAATATAGGTAAATGTGACGAAAGCTGCAATTACAAATTATAAATAATACACGTTGTGTATGTGAGGATCCCGCAAAATATTTGAAAGATATTTTTAAACGAATTTTACCATATTTCGTTTCACCTTTTTAAGTAATATGATCGGTGCATATGATAAAATCAAACACAATTTCATGATAATTTCCTTTGTCCGTGACAATTTTGGCGCACTGAGATTAAGGCTGATTTATTCTACCCACCAAAGTACGGAAGCGGATCCTAAAGTAGTAGGAGGATAACTAAAGTAGGGCAAGGCCATTGGCGCGACCCGGCAGATTGAGATCTTTTAGCGTAAAATGTATAGGTATGCAATGATGGTAGTCCCGGAACATAGCATGTACCCGTGATAATATAACTAAAGCATTGGCTTGTTTCTTTTTGAGTTGGAGAATTTAGAGTCAGCGAGGCCGAGACGCTCATAGCCCAGTTGCACTCGGTGATTAGAAACAATCATCGAGGGTAAGCAACGATGGCGCGGTCAGTACCTGGATGGGTGACCGCTGGTGGCATGTTACCATGAGCGTCTCCGTGATTCGGAGGTCACGTTAAGCAGTCGGTCCCGGTTGTTATCATACGATAACAGTCGTGAAGCTTAGTTGGAGGCCTTCGGGCGGCTTAAAAACATCCAACGGCAAGATTTACGTAGCCACAACGTATTCTTGCCAGTCCCCAACCCGCACTTGGCCAGCGTGGGGACGTATGGCCTTAACCCTCTCCACAGAGGAGACCCGAGCCCAGCAGTGGGACATTATGGGTTGTTGTTCTTTTGTTTTGAGGCCGATTCGAGTAAACCTAATTTGTTGATTAATGAGTAAATATATAAGGATGGAACAGAAACCATAAACCTCGATCAATCGATTAAACCAATTTGGAAAAAAAATGCTTATAAATATATAGCTAAACTCTATAATACACGTCGTCAAAAACTATGAAATACGCTAGTAGAATATAAAAAAAACAATGGATTTTCTTAATCACAGCAAACTCTAAATGACGTTTCCGATTACAGAACTTTATGATCACAATCACTGTGAAAGTTTTGGAGGATTTTTTGTTGACATTGTTTTATAGAGGTTGTATATTGATGTGCATTTCATATACCATTGTCTGTGCAAGTAATTGTAACTGCTATATTAGTCGTAAATGAAATAATAAAACAAACTACCGTTAAATATAATGACTTATTGTAAGTAGAAACAAGGACAATAAAAATTGCTGTTTTGTATTAAGTCAAACATAAATTTTAGGTTAATTATGTGTATAATAAATAAAAAGTTTATTACAAGCAATTTTGGTGCATGCACTCATATAGGTAACATTAGGATCATATTCTTTTTTCGCTTATGTTTAAAATCCGATAAGTTAAGTAAGTAACATTTACGATCAAATGTAACTTACTTAACTTATCATCACTTACTTATCTTATCAAATTTAATAGAAGTATTTTTAATCTAAGTATCATTTAAAAAAAAAAGACGAAAATTAATTTAATAGAAACTGTATTCGGTCAGATTTTAGTTCACATATTTAATGAAAACGTTTTTAAGGAAGCTAGGCATGCAACAAGCAATCAAAAAGCACCATAGTATCAGAAGCAATAAATAGAAATAGAGATAAATAAAGAAAACGCCGTAAAGCCAAATCAGACGTCAGCCAAACCACAACCAACCTGAATGAAAAGAAAATGTATAAATTAATGACAAAAAACAAAATTATGCAATCTATGAACAAACATTAAAAATACGTGCTTTATTATTTATGCTAATTAAAAAAAAACAGACGAGAGATGTTGCCATAATATAATCAAAATTCATGTACTATTGACCTGCTTACTGGTATGAATTTGAATAATATAGCTATAACGTCAAAAGCCACATGATATTGTCAAATATGTTTAAAAATAATAAATACAAATTAACCTGCCCGTATACAAATAATTCTCCCATTTGTGTATTTTTTTCTTTTATGCAGTTACATCAGAAAAATTAAATAATTATACAAAATTATTTGACGCGCGGTATATTTTTGTAGGTAGGGTGCATTTAAGTATGCTTTATATCGTATACACATTTTTCTACATTAAAATTAACAAAATCTAGTTAACGAAAACAGAGCTAAATTCTACATGCGAAATTGATTACTTTATCGGAGACAATTTTACCTCACATCGTATAAATGAACAAACTGCAGTTGCCTCTATCTTAGCTGCTTTAGATCAGAATTGACTTTGGATATTAGCTCGGCGAACTTTGCAGTCAATGATAAAGCACTTGCATAACAAGTAATACACTAACCACAAATACAAGTAAGTACATAGCTCACCGTGCGCAGGTGACGAGAGGACGAGTCAGCGGCCACTTGCAACCGATTGCAGCATCACTAACGGACTCACACCACATTCACTCGCAAAAGATATATACCACAAACAAATATACATAAACAAAAACTCAACGGTCCCGAAACCCGTTCTTGACACGAGCAACGGGGCTCGCACTTGTTGCAAAAGTAACTAAAGTCGTTTAACACACTGAAATAAATATCAACGAAATTATGAATAGTCGTTTTATGATCGATTTTTAACCGCTTCTTTCTACTATTGTTCACTTCACGAAATTAATAAGTTACCAATACTTTGTAACACTTTTTTTAATAAAAGCTCAAGTTTGTTTAACAGTTTACATGAATTTATTTTAATAAAAGAATTAAATAATTATTTAACTGATCTGTCAATGTCCATTCAGCCACCTCAGCTGTGCGCGCTTGCGCGGAACGGCCGTAACAACACCATCACCTGACTGCGCAAGCCAAACTGACAAGACGGGTGGGGTAGGCAGGGTGACGGCCGGGGGGATGCGCGGTGGGATGTCAGCCATAAAATATATGTAGTGATAGGTACAGTGTTGCCGGCTGTACGGTTGTCCTGCTTCTAAAAAGTATAATACATTAGAGAAATTAACGCAGATAAATAACTATGTATACAAATAAGATTTTTGAGAGTGAACAGAGTTCATTCTAATTTGTTTATGGTGTATTCGTGTAATTTTAACAAAGATATTGCTACTTTGAGGGCCGTACCATAAAGTCAAACAATAAGCCTTCTTGCAATCAACTTGCCAAACCATCGCGATGACAACTTCATTCATTTCATTAGGTACGAAATTCGAAAAGCGATTTAAAATAAAAGAAAAAAATATATCATGTATCTATCAAAAAAGAGGAAAATTTTGTTATTGTAGATTTAACCACCAATGTCTTTCAAATTGTCGTCATTTTTATTAACAGTTTTACCGTTAATTTTTCTCTTAAAATTTAGTGACTATTATATTAGTTCGTTTCTTATTCTAAAGACAATTAATTGTATGTGTGAAATGTCACATTGAATGAGCTTCGAAGTGGATCGGTACTCGTCTGCGTGGGCACATATCGCCCTGTGTGCGGATCTCACATGGGCTACAGAACCTCCCGATGATTTTATTATAGCTAACCAGGTACTCAATCATAATACCTATTTTTTCTGAAAGTAGATCAAGTGTCTTAGAGAAGCTGTTCCTTCTGTCAGATGTCTAATCATATTTCAACATTTCAGCGTCTCTGGGCACAACATTGTCGTGTCTCACAAGTTCTACAGGACACAACATCAGAATCACAAAGTTTGCAATCAAATAATCAATGCGAATTATCCGGTAAGAACTTCTGTTTCTGTTCTGAGCCCTAGCAAAATGTGTGAGCCTTTATAGTCTATTAAAATACAGGGAATTAAGAACCATGAGATTTTCTCGAATCGAGTCAGCTTATAAAGTAATTTATTACTCTACTTGGGTCTTCAGAACCAAAGTTATTTCAAGGCTCTTGATTTTCAAACGAGGAATATCATAACTATGGATTGTAGTCACTGCCATCTTATTTACCAGCAGCCACGGTATATCAAGGTAAACAAGATAATTTCAGAATAAACTTTGATAGGAGATAGGTAGGTACTGGACTCTTAACGACAATAGTAGTCAGGAAAGTTCTAATTATTCTTGTTTATACCACAACACATCAATATTCCCATACCTAAATCAAAAACTGATTGGTAGATAGATAGTGCTACTGGTACTTTGCAACTTATCTCAAACAGTTGGGATTTAATTCAATGCTTCGGTCAGCCAATCATGTTTATACCGACATTTATAGATAATAAACGAGCAATATCAAGCCAAAGCCAAGAAAATGGAAGCAGTAGTGGCAGAAGAAGTGTAAAAGACGTGATTCCAGAATCAAGATTAGCACAGTTTTATGGAAACTTTTATTACGACGAAGTCAGGTTATTGCTACAATTACGTTATTTATTTAAAGACAGATATATGAGTAGGACTGAGAAGTAATTCCCAAAAATTTATACTGCATTGTGTAAAAACTATACAACTACACCTAGATATGTTTTAGTAGTCAGGGAACACAAGAGGAATTACTTGTGTTTTTGGATCACCCTAAGAATACCACCGAATTTATTTGGTATCGTCGCAATAAGTTGTCTTTGTATATTTTCTTCTATCACTCGTCAATGTATGGCTTACTCTCTACTATCTAGCCTCACCAAGAATATCAGTACGATTTATGTTAATTTTTAATTTTAATTAAGTTAATTTTTTTTTCGAATGAAGTTGAACCAAAAATATTTGGTTCAACTTCAGACAACTTCGAAAAAGGTCTCAAATCGTATCGTCTCTGTAATGTCGCGAAACTATAGACATAATTAAAATTTAGTTTTTCTGTATCTTCAAATGTTTTCTTTTTAAGAGAAAAATGTTACACGAATACTAATGAGAGAACAAACTCGCGAGGTTACAACGGCCAGGGCTGCGAGAACTCGGATCTTACGGAATGCTGGATGTTGCCTGAGGTAAGATAATGGTCTTTATTTAGACTGATCTTGTAATCATTTTGGTGATAGTTTTATTTATCAAAATACTGCAATAAGTAAATTTTATTATTCTTTAATTTGATTACGACTTGGGCATGGTACTTTTAAACTAAGGGCATTTGAGTCACCTGATGTTAGTGAGCTATAAGCACCCGTAGTTAGAATTTAAAGGCTGGAAGGTTTAGGCTGCGGTAATCTCACTAAAGATAGGAAATGCAAGGACAGGATAACTGGTTTTTGTGAAACCATTATATATCATTTTTTTTACTCAAAACAGAGAAAACCTTATCAATACTTATATACCAGGTGGAATACTGGTTCCGCAAGTTGGTAGACGAGTCTTCAGAACGCAGTATGTTTCCTCGCCGACGTCGGCAGTACAGAATGCTTCCCGACGAGGATTTGTGCGTCTTTTCTCTTGCTAATTCGTACCTTCTAATCTTTTCACTATGTAGTTTAATATGTATCTTCATAGAAAAAACTTCAGAAATATTAGCATCATCACAGTACTCTTATCTTCGTAATCGAATTCTTATATCTTGAGTAGGTACCTAGATGTATTATGCATATTTCATACAGCGTTTTAAAGAAATGTATGGTTGTATTTTACGGTCAAATAGTAGATACCATAAATATCATCAATCTTTAACAATTTTAGAAAATGATCAATTTGTTTGAAACAATTAAATTGAAAAGTAAAGTATCAGACAAAGCATCCTGCGACGTTTTTTGGGGTATTTTTTAACTGAATTTTTGCTCAACCATCAAACTAAAATATGACCCTGCTTTGCTGTAGTTGTGTGTGTATATTTGTAATTTAAATAGTAAATGTGTGTATACGTGAGTAGAGGAATTAATTGGCACCAATCGGCAGCTAGCGAGCGCTGGGGCCCGAGTGCGGGGCGGGCCGCGGGTGAAGAAGCGGCGCTGGCAGCGCGCGTCCTCAGCGTACGGGCTCTATGGGCTCCGCCTGCCCAGACTCGGGTTCCCCCAGCCATCACACCTCGAGCACCCAGTCCTCCATCAGTATCGAGGAAGATGCGTGCTAGGCGTCGACAGCCCAGACGATTGACGGCGCTTGCACCTCCCCCGCCGTCGTACTGTCTAGATGTACCTGCGCAACTCTTCCTACGCGATCCTACGTGCAAGGTAAGCAAACTGGCTATTTTTTATGGGTTTGCTTGTCAAACGAGTAGACAAACAACTTATTAGTTATGATTCAGAAACCAATTGATGACCGCCGGCCATGCACACCTGCAACTTGACAGAGCCAAATAAATTACCACCCATTGCGGCTAATTAATTAGGTAAAAAGAGAGCTTGGAAAAGGAGACTATGAGGTATTGGGGGGTTTAACTAAACTAATACTTTAATTGTTCCTCAGATTTGTGTAACATCTGTTATTTAGTGTTACCTAACTATGACTCCTCAGTCGAGTTAGGTTGGTACGGGCTTTACTGAACTTGCCAATCATCTTGGTACTGAATTGGTAATAGTTAGCGATTCAGTAGAATACCAATATTTACACTTTAAATCGATACGTTTTTTTTGTTACAGTTCCAGTTCGATCCACCTCGGCCCCCGCAATTAACAGAGTGTCAGCGAGCGATGGGCCGATTGTCAGCGAGTGTGCAAGCTGTTATGCGTGCGTCAGCAGCGCGATGTCCGCCATACAGAGGCACTAACGTAAGTCGGTACGCGCCAACCGGCCAGCGACCGGCACGATGTCCTGAGCGTCGTTACGGCGTGTGGTGGCCAAAGGACCATCCTTCTCTACGCCTGGACCAGAAATTTCATCTCACACACATCAACCAAACACCAACAACCTCAAGTCAAAAAGCTTTACCCCGAATAGAACAAGAGGAAGAAAAGAAAGAAGAGGAATCTTCAGAAAAAGAAAGCAGTAGTACCAGTGAACAGATAATTGTTCCCGTAATCGAACAACCACAGGCATCGCAAGCTGATAAACCCGAAAGTCCTAAAACTCAGGACAAAATCTTAACAGATGACCAGCTACCTTCAACTAGTGCAGCCGCAATGGAAACAGGGTTAAGGAAGAAGCGTCTTTACAGCACTGTGCTGAGTATGAGCGCACCGGCTCCTATGGGCCTGACTCCAGTAGTTAGATTAGCTCAGAAGCTTGTAACACCAGGTCTCCTCAAGCTTAGCCCCAAAATGGTTCTTCCTGGAACAAGAGTCGGCCGGCCACCAAATGTAGATTATAAATTTGAGGAATTAGAGAAAGAAGCGCTTGAACAGTATAAGGCCTCAGATGAAAGTATAGATACCAAGTTTCGAGAACTAGAAAAACAAGCCGTCGAACAATACAGTACAAGCAATAGTAACACTAGTTGTAGTAGCGGAAACTCGGCAGAAAAACGTGTCTCCAGCTCTCCTTCGGAAAGCGATACAAAAAGTAAGCAGTCAGCAAAATTTCATAAGGAAAAACCGCTCGACAGCGTTGTGATATACTCCCAAAATTTTCCCGATCTGAACTCCAAGGGACAGACATCCAGTGTCATGAATTTAAAAAACTTCCACACCCCCCCGAGGGGGGAAAAAAAGGAGCAAACCCATAGATCAAGCAAAAGCATACGTAGTTTAAAGAACGATTCACAGAGGGCTGCATCAGACACAGATTACGAAGCGCGAGAAACTAACTTGAAGGGTAATCACAAAGGTCCCATGCGGTGGACACTGCATGTGGTACCGCCAAAAAAGCGGCACTTAACGTTGTGCGTGTCGGATTTTTCGTCCGATGAAGATATTGATGAGGGGAGTGTGTCAATGAAGGACGCGGGACCGTGCATCAAGAACCACGTGGCCGGCAAGATGAAGATGTCGGCACATGGAGGCGGAGACCTCCACCCGATCATGAGAAAAACGTAGCAGAGAGAGCGTGATGTCGCGTTTGCGGCCTCAAGCAACCGCAGACCGATTGCTACTAAGTTATTTTTATACTTTACACGAACTCCTGCCACTGAGCGTTGAAGGGACGGTGGCAAATTGTGGGGATGTAGTCGATCACAGGCGAAGCGTACACTGTGAAGTACTTGTATGAGTAAATTGATTTGTGTGTGGCGTACTGATATTTTTTTGACAATTTTATTGATGCGTCCGTCAACTCTTAGTGGTCGGAGTAACTTTTTGATATAATTATTGCTGTGAATCGAGTTTTTGTGGGATCCCTCGCAGACATGTATCGAACTGTTATCGTGACCGGCGTATGCACCGAGTTCCGATAAAGCTGTTTTAGCAATGTGCTTATTTTTACTAGTCATAAATGCTTTGTATATATGTTTTTGTATTTTTGACTTTATTATTGAATAAGAAAAACAATTTCAGTTCATAAAAAAGGTTAACAGTACAAAAATTGAATTCTTTAGGTAATTATGAGAAGAAAAATAAATTTTATATGAATTATTTAAACTCCGGGGTGTCTTTTTGATAGCAATAAGTGCGACGAAGTCTCAATAATCGTAAGTTAACTAATTACAAATATTTTAGTGTAGCTCCGATGGTCAGGTATTTTCATCTAATGATTGAGATGTGGCCATCAAGTACGGAGTTATGAATCATTTTGTTATTTTGAAAAACGTTTTCTTTACAAATTCTTTTTTTTTTTTTTTTTTT
>PKRV01000819.1:38160-97082 GCA_003709505.1 Hyphantria cunea | reverse complement strand
AAAATGACTCTGCCCTGCCTGATGGAAAGCATGAGCAGAATCCAAGAGTAGTGGTCACCATCCTCAATGCGAAAAAGAACAATGCAGCATGGTGACCCACACTATGGCGGCCTGGGGGGAAGGGGGATGGTGAGGGGGATAGGGGGCGTTGGATTGGGGTATGGGCCTCCGGTATCCTCACTCACTCGATGAACACAGCGTAAGCGCTGTTTCACACCGGTTTTCTGTGAGGCCGTGGTATCACTCCGGTCGAGCCGGCCCATTCATGCCGAAGCGTGGCTCTCCCACGGTTAAAGAACTGTTAGAGATCTTATGGTAGATACGAAATTTATTCGCCTGGCAATTTCTTTTTCTCCAAATGTATTTTCCCAGACTTTTTCCCAAGATATCCTTTCTTCAAATGTCCTTGTCTTGAAATATCTTTTTCTACCAAATGTCCTTTTCTCAAAATATGTTCACATGTGTACACTACAGGTTTACAGTCTGTACTAAACATCATCTAAGTACTAGTAAGTACATATATTTAACTGTAATTTCTAAGCATAATGTGAAACCGAAAAGAAACAAGTAGGTAAAATTAACTAGTTATGTGTGCGTATCAAATGGGGAAAAAGGGTGATATTAAAAAAAAATTGCAAGATTTAGTAGTAGCCTCCAAACAAATGTAGATCAAATATAGGAATTTTTAAAAAGATATATTAAGAAATACAACCCTTTAGGTGTGGTCTCTCAATCCTCAGAGCAACAGCCGGATCTCGGCAAGTAAAAAATGAAGGTATTGCGATTGCAGACATTTAGTAGAGAATTTGTAAAGATATTTATTAAATAACTGACCACAAATCATCAACGTTTAAAAAGAATAAATAAATATAATAAATAAATAAATATTTCCGACATCTAACACACAACGCCATCTAGTCCCAAACTAAGCAGAGCTTGTATTATGGGTACTAGACAACTGATATAATACTTACATACTTTTTTTTTGTAAATACATGCATATCATACATAGAAAACACCCAAACTCCGAAACAAATATTTGCGGATCATACAAACATTTGATCCGACCCGGGAATCGAACCCGAGACCTCAGGAACAGCAGTCGCATACGCTACCGCTAGGCTACCGAGGCAGTCAATTCAACGACTAAACTACAGTCCCTCAGTCCACACACGAAAGATAGGTAAATGTTTTACTGAATAGTACAAAATCAACGGAATAAAATCTTTCTTTTTGTAACATAAAAGAGTATGACTTTTACTAAAATTTAGAGGCAAAAAAAAATATAAAAAATATAGACGCAATTTGAAGATATATATAATAAAACAGGTCCCTCAATTCTCACGTTCTCGGGATATCTGCATGTAGGAACTGGCTGCTAGTCGAGTGGAGTATAACAGTAGTGTACTGAACTTTTAATTAAGTTTCTACTAAATAATAGGTATCCAAAATTGTGTGTATCTTTCCTCTAAACTGACATTATAGCATTTCAAAAATCTTATGAACAGATACGAATAGTGTGACCACACAATAAAATAAATAAATAAACATTTCGGACATCTTACTTACAACGCCATCTAGTCACAAGCTAAGCAGAGCTTGTGTTAAGGGTACTAGACAACTGATAGAAATACATATATATACTTTTTCGTAAATACATACATAATGTACATAGAAAACACCCGCTCCTTAACAAATATTTGCAGATCATACTAACATTTGGTCCCACCCGAGGAATCGAACCCGAGACCTCAAGCACAGCAGTCGCATACGCTACCACTGCGCCACCGAGGCAGTCAATTAAACAAAATGTTTAATATCATTATAATTTATGTTGAAATAGTTGAAACCCAAGGTTGTAAGGTTAATTTACTGTTAAAATACATTACGTCTCTTTGCAAAGCATACAATGAAGTAGCTTCTTGACGCTTATCATCATTTAGCTATGTTCCAAGGAAGCTTTATGTACAATACCAGTATGTTACATGTTACAAACCATTATGGTAACAAAGTGGTATTATTTATACAGCTCAGTTATATACGTTCTATTAACACATAAAATGGAACATTTAAAAACACAGGATTTTTTTAAAATATTTACAAAAAGTATTTGTATTATTTTGTAAACGACTCAATTTTTATTAAAATAATACCATGGAAGACGGTTTTGTAAAGGAAGACAACACAAATTTTGGTAAACTATTTGATGGTCGGTAAATTCTTTGCTGCGAATTTTGGTTCTGCTGAGTTACGGAATGTAAAAACATCGATGTAAGTATTTTACCGTGGGAGAGCCACGCTTCGGCATGAATGGGCCGGCTCGACCGGAGTGATACCACGGCCTCACAGAAAACCGGTGTGAAACAGCGCTTACGCTGTGTTTCATCGAGTGAGTGAGGATACCGGAGGCCCATACCCCAATCCAACGCCCCCTATCCCCCTCACCATCTCCCTTCCCCCCAGGCCGCCATAGTGTGGGTCACCATGCTGCATTGTTCTTTTTCGCATTGAGGATGGTGACCACCACTCTTGGATTCTGCTCATGCTTTCCATCAGGCAGGGCAGAGTCATTCTGGCAGTTTAAATATAAAAAAAAAAAAAAAATGTACTTCAACTCTTTCACATTAAGCAAAGGTATTTGATAGCTATTTGATTGCGATCTGATTTGTATTCTAGATCATACATTGTTTACAAAGCCAACTGACGTCAGTGCCATAGAGCAATAATAGCGTGCACTGCGTCCAGCGTTTTTGACGAATTATGCGCGAAATTCGAAAATGTAACATTTAAATGCATTTTTGACACTTATCGATTGAATAAAATTTTAGAGTTTTTTGTGGCTTGATTGCACTATAGAATCTTATATGTTCAGACATTTTAACACACAACGCCATCTAGTCCCAAACTAAGCAGAGCTTGTACTATGGGTACTAGACAACTGATATAATACTTATATATATATTTTTTTGTAAATACATACATATTGTACATAGAAAACACCCAAACTCGGAAACAAATATTTGCAGATCATAGAAACATTTGGTCCGACTCAGAAATCGAACCCGAGACCTCTTGCATAGCAGTCGCATTGGCTACCACTGCGCCACAAAAAGTCACACAAAACATCTGGCACTTTTCAAAAATGTCTGTAATAGTCTGTTGTAAGTTGTTAAACACTTTAAAATAAAACTGGCCACATACAACATTCAACAATATATATTACCTTTGGAATAAAAATAGAATGCATAGTCTTACTTTAAAAGCTCTGAAATCACTATCACACCAATACCCTAAACCTGGAGAAATAGCCATTCCATCAACTATCGAGAAACTTCTCTAAGTCAGTGCTGTCTGTATTCAGTTGGATTTGTTCCAATGTGACCTTCGGTGTTGAAGGTTTACCTGAAATTCAAGGAAAAATATCAGAAATACAACTTGACTGATCCAGAACTCGAACATTTTGCATTTAGTCATATTTAAAACCATTTTTCACAGCATTTTTCAAATGAAAGAATATACTATCAGTATTTTTTATAAAATATTCTGGACAATAATGCAATCAGAATATAAATTACAATGTACAAAAACAAACATGAAATTAAAAAAATAAAATCGCTTTTTTTAAATTTAGGTACAACTTACCAAAGGAACAGATATAAGTATATTATTTTATTTTTCTGTCTATAGACATACTCTAATAGTTGTATTAAAAATTTACTGACGTGTTGCATATCTGTTGAGATGTTTTTACTCGCAAAATACATATCTGACTACTTGGGTTCCTAGTGATATATGAGTGACAAATCCAGTAAAACATAAAAATATAAAAATATATAATTTTCTACTTCTTTTATTATTACAAGTCTCTTCAAACCTCATTCATTAAAATCAATTGATTAGTTTAAGTGCTACAACACATATACTAACATACATAAACTCCTAAAGCTATTACCCTTCCTTTTGGCTTTGTCATCTTAATATATGTATATAAATTAATTGTCACGTTCTTGTCAACTATGAACTCCTAAGCTACAGAACCAATTTTAACCAAATTTGTAGACTGTGTGCATCTTGGTCTGACTTGAAAGATAGGATAGTTTATATTATCTCAATTTATATTCACATCATCCATCATCAACAACCCATAAAATCCTATCGCTGGGCTCGAGTCTCCTCTCAAGAGAAGAATAAGGCCATACATTCCCATGCTGGCCAAGTGTGTGTTGGGGACTGGCAAAACAATGTTGTGGCTACGTAATCTTGTCGTTAGATATTTTCAAGCCACCCAAAGGCCTCCAAGTAAGCTTCATGACCGCTTGACATGCTTAACAATATTGTTGGAATATTATTTTATTCCAACTTATTTGTTTATTATCTGACAGTCACTTTTGGAATGATGCAGAAAAAGTTTTGCGGGTTAGCTAGTATTCAGATAAAAATACTGGTCTGCTAAAGTATTCATCTGATAATTGTAATATACTTTGAAATGCACTATATTTATCTTTATGTGAATCAGTCAGAATAATTTCTTTCAAAAGTACATTTATTATTGCTATAATAGCAATAATCATTTATTATTTCTATAATAGCAATAATAAAGGTACTTTTGAAAGAAATTAAGTCTGTAATATTAAGACTAAATTTTAAAATAAAATATACAAACAAGGATGAACTTTAGAACTATGTAAAATAGTAACTCACTGGTTTGCAAGCTGCCACCAGCCAGATACCTGGCAACGTCTTGCTGGAATGCTATGGAACTCTGTTCTCTTTTCGCCTGGTACTCTGCTAGTTGGATTTTCTCTCTCTCGTAGTTCAATTGTGTGTTCTCTTTAGCTAACTTATTACGAACTTCTTCTAAAGCAACTGAAATTATAATAAGGGGTATTAAATTTAAATATAAATTAGCTCCATCTGTGTACATGTGATAAAGAGCGGCCTATATTCTTTCTCAGGAATAAAAGTATAGCCATACCAAACTTTATTGAAGTTGGTAACAGACAGACATATCTTTCAACATTATAATATTAATATGGATTATTGCAAATTTGGGGTGCAATATGCCTATTACATACTTTTTCTTCCTCAGTGTTCATTCACAATACTTTAATCTTTATCAGTACTTATGAAATTAAAATAATAAAAACATAATTCTACTTTTGGAGATTTATGTAACGCTTATACTGACTGCGAACTTACCCATTTTCTTCTCTTTGTACATAGTTAAATGATAATGATGATCAAGTTTCCAGTTCTCCATTTTACTTCTCTCAATAATATCCTCAAACTCCACTAGTTCATCCTCCACAGTCTTTAGTAGAACCTCTACATTTTTCAGACTGTCTATGCACTGAGCGACAGACGCAGTCATATTGGGAATCAAAGTCAGATTATACGCCAGTTCACTCGCATTTTGTAAACGAACCTTAGTCTTTTCATGTAAATCTAGAATTAATTTATCCACTTCATCAGCTGCCCTGGCATTGGCATCAGCATTTTCGTGTATATTGGCCCATTCGTTTTGATATTTCTCTAACAGAGCACCTCCAGCGCCGTAATTTACTTTACTCTCGTGAGCTACTTTTTGTTTGTCTTTAAATATACCTGTTACCTTTTGAACTTCTTGCAATGTTTGTCTTATATTGTTATTCGACGTTAGTCCGTCTTGCACAACAGAAATAAACTCTTTCAGATTACCTAACATTATTTAATCCCTTTTTGTAAATATCGAGGTATTCCCTAAGAAAAAAACGTCAATATTGTTTACTTTGACAGTTTGACAAATAGTTTTTGACAATTTTTTGGATATGGCAATCTGTGCCGATGTCGACAATTCTGCCAATATTATTATTATTTTTTTATTTTGACAATTTGTCATGCTTCTTTCCGAAAGGCGACGTTAGTCATCTGACATCGTGTCACTTTTTTTAAAATTTTTTTTTTGGATATGGCAATCAGTGCCGATGTCGACAATTCTGCCAATGCCATATGAATGTAAGAGATTAGTGTGTTAAAAAAAAATACAAAGATAGCAAAGTGAAGAAGGAAGAAGTAAAACTAATTAAAGTTTAATGGAATTACAACGTATGAAAGTTATTAACGCCTGAACGAGTTCTGGCGATGAATAGGTTAAAAGAGAAGAGAAATTAATAGGGGTGGGGATCTTTAAGTTTCTTAAAAAGCCATATAAGTCCAAAGATGGATTGTTTTTCTTGCAATTAAAAAATATGTGGTCCAAACTGCCTTCGTCTAATCCACATTCGCATATTGATGAGTCCCTGACCCGAATTTTACGCAGGAAAATGGGGGTGCAACGGTGACCAATAGGAAGCCTACAAATTGTTGAAATAATAGATTTAGACAACTTTTTGTACTTAAAGAACCAGAGTTTTGATGTAACAGGTGGCTGAATGGTATAAAAATGATTGCCTTTCTTTTTAAAGGAGGTGTTCCACTCTAACTGCCAGGCTGCCAGTAGTTTTTCTTTGGGAAACCTCAGAAGGTCGTAGTTATAGTGAATGAAATGTTTGAGGTCCGCAGTTTCAGAAAAGGTGGCATTTTTTGCCAATGAGTCTGCACATTCATTACTTCTGATGCCACTATGGCTAGGAATCCATACTAATTGAATTATATTTGAGCTCCTTGTGCTAAATAAGATATTTTAAATTTCTAGAATTAAAGAAGATTCAGACGATTTCTTAAAAGGATTTTGCAATAACGCTTTAAGGCAGCTAAGAGAGTCGGTAAATATTTCAGCCTTGTTAATATTGTGAAATTTTATGAAGAGACATGCTTCCAAAATAGCCACACACTCGCCCGTAAATAAGGATGACTCTTTGGGACATCTAAATTTCAGGATAATCCTGGAGTCCTGGTAGTAAACTGAAGCACCCACAGGGCCTTCGTTATATAATTTGGAGGCATCAGTAAAAAAATTTTTGAAATCCTTCCATTGCTCTTCAACCAATGCGTTGAAGGTCGAATTCGCATGATCAGACTCTTTACAGATCCCGGTGCTTAAAATAACATCTGGCTTAAAACACAGAATGTTATAATCGAAGCAGAATAGAGGGAGAGATTCATATTTTACTGTATCGCTAATGAATGGTTTGTAATCCCGAAAAGTTTGGGGAACTTTTTGATGTGTTAACTTGGACATTTTGTTGTAGATGAATAAAATATTTCAGTTTTAACTACATGACATGGACATCGTTGAATAAAAAAGGAAGACATGTCAGTCACTATGCATTTATTTTTTTTAAATTTATCCTACACAGAAATTCCAATAATCTCAGTGTTTTATATCTTCTAATTAGCAAGTAAGCAACAAATTAGCAACTACAATTATAGAAAATATATTAATTTACTTCCCAATAATTTCTTTTTTTGGATATGGCAAACTGTGCCGATGTCGACAATTCCTAATACTTTTTCAAGCAGTGTTGCAAACGAACTATGACATATGTCAGATTTGAATTTTAGCTGTTGTGTACTGTCGTGCTTTGTTTACTAGTTCCAGTTAAAAAAACTTAAAGCATATCAATACTGAAAATATTATACAACTACAAAATGAATGACGAAAAGCTTAGTGGTGATAAGGTTCCGCATAAATTTGCGGAATGGCTATTGTCAATGGGATGTCCGTCTGATAAAGTCCCTTCAGTGGATAAACTTTCAGAGTAAGTAAATTTTATTTGTTTGTAGTATGTTCCCATGGTTCCCGTCGTGACTGCAGTCTATAGCATTAATTCAAAAATATTTATACATCATACTTTTACAGTAATAAAAGTTTAACTTTAACAAAACCCGTAATAGTAATAAGAAAGAATGATATATTACTATTTGGCGAAGCTAGTAAAAAAAGTTACTTCAGTTGCTCTTATATCATCTGCTACCCATCTATCTAGAAATCTAGCTATCAGAGAAAGTCCTAACAAAAGCGGTCCAGCAGTTCTAGAGATTAGCCGGAACCAAAAGCCAGGCAAAACATTTTAAATAGATTTTTTTTATCTAAGTTTTGTATATACTTTCATTGCCATAATGCATCAATGATAAGCTTTTAATTTGAAAACACAAACAGACACATCAATTTTTTTATTTGCATAGATGGAGAGGCTGGACTACAAAAGCCTTTTGTAGTCCAGCCTCTCCTCAAAAAGCCAATATCTGTTAACTAATATGCTAAAACCTCCTTCTTAGATAACATGCTGGTCAGATGGATCGGTATTGGATTTGATACTTTTTGGCTTAGCTATTAAACTGTTTTTCAGGATGTGTAGAGGACAATACTATATGGTATGGCGTAGCTTAATGGAACATGTAGACCAAAGGGATTCCATAAGACAGAAACGAATGCAGGTGTTCATTGATGATGTCAGAAAATGTCAAAAGAGGAATGCTTTCTGTAAGGTATAATCAGTTGATTTATGTTCTTTAATTAGTATTTCAATCTACACTAATTTCTATTTAAATTATAAACTCTCTTCCATTACACTTTTATGGCTAAACCACTGCACCGATTTCAATTAAATTTGATATGGAGATACTTTTGTTTCTTTAGGAAAGATATAGGTTACTCTTAACTGCAATAACCGAATGGATTTTAATAAAACCTTACAATAATCTAGCTTATACATTAGAATAACACATAGGCTACAATTAATAAAGATATAATTCGTACAATATCTTTGTACCACTGCAAAGTTCAGCTCATCAACAACCCATAACGTCCCACTGCTGGGCTCGGGTCTCCTCTCAGGAGAGGGTTAAGGCCATACGTCCCCACCCTGGCCAAGTGCGGGTTGGGGACTGGCAAGACAACATTGTGGCTACGTAATCTTACCGTCGGATGTTTTCAAGCCGCCCAAAGGCCTCCAACTAAGCTTCACGACTGTTATCCTATGATAACAACCGGGACCGACTGCTTAACGTGACCTCCGAATCACGGAGACGCTCATGATAACATGCCACTAGCGGTCACCCATCCAGGTACTGACCGCGCCGTCGTTGCTTACCCTCGGTGATTGTTTCTAAACACCGAGTGCAACTGGGCTATAATAATAATAATAATAATAAAGCTTATTTATTCCAAACATTTTAGGTACAATTTTACAGTTATATATATATATATTAATTTAAGGTTTGGATCCCATCTGGGTAAAAGCCTCCTCCATTTCCTTCCATTGAGTCTTGTTTTTGACGGTATTCATCCAGTTCACGCCAGCGAATGGGATTATATCATCCACCCACCGTTTTTTTGGTCTACCTTTTTTTCTTTTTCCAAGTGGACCGCTCCATTTTGTTATTAGGGAAGTCCACCTTTTATCTGTATATCTAGCGATATGTCCTGCCCATTGCCATTTCATTTTTAGTGCGTGTTTAAGAGTGTCAGTCAGTTTTGTCCGGTGTCGTATATCTTTGTTTTTAGTTTTATATGTCTTTTTCAGTCTTAGGATACTTCTTTCCATTGCATGTTGTGTGGAGAGTAATCTGTTTCTTATTTTCTTGGTGTATGTCCAGGTCTGGCATGCATAGGTGAGACATGGTAGGATGCATGTATCCATCACTGTTCTTTTTATCTCCATGTCGTAATTTCCTTTCAGGATTTCTTTTCGTGTCCAAAAGCTTTTCCATGAGTTCCTGATTCTTCTTTCCACTTCTTCTTCATTGCTGTTTGGGTCGAATGATATTTTCTTTCCTAAGTATATATAATCTGTGACATAGTTAATTTTGATTCCTTCTATTTGGATTAGTTTGTGATGACTGTTCGACATTATATTAGTTTTTTCAGCATTCATGTGTAGACCTACTTTTTTACTTTCCCTGTTAAGATCCTGCATCATTTTTTCCAATTCTAAGGGTGATTTAGCAAAGACAACTATGTCGTCAGCGAATCTTAAGTGACTTAAGTGTTTTCCATGTATCCAAATGCCGCTGTATTTCCAGTCCAAATTTTGAAATATATTTTCCAGTACTGCTATAAATAGCTTTGGAGAGAGTGGGTCCCCTTGCCTTACCCCTCTATTTATAGTTATATCTTCTCCCGTTTTTTCTAAACGTACGTTGCTTGTGCTATTTGAGTAGATAGTTTTTATGATGTTTATATATTTGGTTTCCACATTGCAGCTTCGTAATGCTTTCCAAATGGCGCAGTGGGAAATAGTGTCGAAAGCTTTGCGATAGTCGATAAATCCTATATAGAGAGGTTGGTTAAATTCTTTGAATTTCTCTAACAATTGTTCTATGGCATGTATGTGGTCTGTTGTGGAAAAACCTGAACGGAAACCTGCCTGTTCTAATGGTTGTCTCTCTTCTATTTTTGTTGTTATTCTATTCAAAAGCAATGATGAGAATACTTTGTAGATGGTAGCTAGCAAACTAATAGGTCTGTAATTATTAATTTCCTTGGGGTCTCCCTTTTTATAAAGAAGTATAATATCTGATTTGCACCATTGATGAGGGACTTGCTCTAGTTTGAATACCATGTTGAACAGTTCCTTTAAGAAGGGTATTATTAGCTGAGCTCCCCATTTCAAGGCTTCGTTGCTAATATTATCAGGGCCAGGACTTTTATTATATTTTAGTTTTTTGATCTGCTGTAGTATTTCAGATTCTGTTACTTCGCCTATTTCACTTGTACCCTCGTAACTTAAAATAGTTTCTTCTTCACTGTTTTCATTTTGCGCTTTTGAATACAGTTCTTTATAAAATGTAGTGGCACATTCTAATATATCCTTTCTAGTCTTTGGTTTTTCTTGGTTATCTCCTAGGCTTTGTATCCATTTTTTATGTGTATTTAGTTCTTTGAGTGCCCTCTTTTCACTTCTAAAGTTTCTTAGGTTTTTCTCAAATATTTCTTTCCTATATTTTTTATAGTCTTCTCTAATCGCTTTATGGGCTTTTTTATAGATTTCTTTCAATTCATCCTTCATTTTTCTGGTTTTATTTTTTTGTAAGGTCAATGCTGTCCTCTTTTTTATTAGATCTAATGTGCTCTCTTTAAGTATCTTATGTTTTTTATTTTTGTTATCTTTCTCTATTTCTTTTGTTCTTAGGCTATATATATAACTGGGCTATGAGCGCCTCAAAAGTTCAGCTAATCTTGTATATATGTGGTAGGTGGTGGTGATTTCCACTTAATACATGTATGTATTTCATATATGTATGATATAATATGCATGTATTACACATCTAAACTTTCCTCTTGACTCAGTCTATCTATCTATTGCCAAAAACTGCCACTGTTTAACTTCATCAAAATCCAAGTAACCTGTGGTTATTTTAATCTCAACTGCCTCATTGGGGTGGAAGTAGTGTATACAACTGCGGTGCTTGAGAATCACACCCAAGATGGGTGTGATTCCTATAGGAGTTTGGAAGTTTTCTTTGTAAATTGTGTATGTATTTACAAAAAGAAGTATATTTGTATTTATATCAGTTGCCTAGTACATATAAAATCATTTAGTACAGCTTCTATTTCGTCATACTTTAGCTTCAACCATCTGTAAAGTGTTGCACCAGTTGAGTTAAAATGGTATTTCATGAAATTAAATTATTTCAAGTGAATATTTTTTTTTTTTAAATATTTATATTTTTTTATGCAAGGCTATTACGTCTAAGGCTACTAAAAATGACCTATGACCTATTTAAAGTCCTATTGAATATACATGAAAAAAATTCATCAAAATTGGTCAAGCCAGTTTAGAGGAGATACATAACAAACTCTATGTAACAAGATTTTCATATATCAGACTAGCAACCCGGTCTGACTTTGCATGGAACTCCTAAAAAAATTCTTGAATATTGTCTTAATATAATATGCATGTATAACACATATAAATCTTCCTCTTGACTCAGTCTATCTATTGTCGAAAACTGAATTGAAACCTATTGACGAGTTTAAAAGGAAGAGGCTAAATGCAGAAATAGCCTGGGAAAACCAAAACCAAGGTGTAACAAATAGGCAACAACTTTATATTATACTATGTACAGATTATCTGGTTAGTGGTACCTCATTTATTCAGATATATTGTTAGAATATTGTTTTCATAAATAAATAATAATCACACACATAGGAGTAATAAGTATTTATAAATATTCCAGCCGGATCCTAGTGTAATTGTACCAAAAGAATTATCATTGTGGAAAGAAGAGACTGAGCTAAGAGGAAATTTGGAAGCTGCAAAGGCTAGAGTTGCACAACTGAAGAAGGAATGTGACCAACTAATAGACAAAGTGTCTAATAAATGTAAGTTATGTAAAAAATTTTATAATATGATAAGGGGATATTATGATCTTACATCTAATTATAAAAGATAAAATACAATTAACATTATAAAACCAATTAGTATTAATAAAAGCAATGAAGAAGTAAGTATACCTTAACTTTGTATTTCAGAAATAATGCAGCTTGGAGCTATTTCTGTTATTTTTTTTATGGGAAATGGGGCAAATGAGCAGATGTATCGCTTGATGGTAAGCGATTCCCGCCGTCAATGGACTGCGTCACAAGTGCTTTGCCGGCCTTTTGAGGATGGGGGGAGGGAATAGGGTATGGACCTCTGTTATCCTCATTCACATGGTGAAATACAGCACAAGCGCTGTTTCATACCGTGGTATCCTGTGAAGGCGTGGTATCACTATGGTCGAGTCGCCCCATTCGTGCCAAAGCGTGACTCTCCCACAGCCATATATTAATGTTATATTGATATAACTATAATATAATCACTTAAAGTTTTTGGTAAGCTAGTTTTAAATGTCTGTTTTCGTATCAATAATGGTAATAATCTGTATATCATATTTGTTCGTTAGAATAGGATTAGTTGCATTCTGGAGCGTTACTCGCAGTTGGGTAACTCCGTGGGGCAAATCTATTTAAAACTCGAATAGCCTAAGTTAGTCCTTCGATTATCAGCTATATGCTAATGAACGTCCTTTCAAAATCTGTCCAGCCATTTCATATGTTAGCTTTAACAAATGGGCACTGATTTTTTATGTGAATGCCATTTATACTTTCATATAAATTTGTTGAAAAGCTCTTAATTAGAAATTACAGTCAGACATTTCATTTATTTATTTCAACGGATTAGCATTTTCGTTGAAGAGTTACTTAACGGAGACCATCCAACTACGCACACACGCTACAAGTTTATTCGCAAGTATATCTGTTCCCTCATAGCGTCTAATCAGAGTCTCTAATCTGAATGCCTCTGTAGCGCAGTGGTAGCGTATATGACTGCTGTGCTTTAGGTCTCGGTTTCAATTCACGGGTCGGAATAAGTGTTTGTATGATCTACAAATATTTTCAGAGTTTGAGTGTTTTCTGTGTGTAAAATGTATATATTTTCAAAAAAATAAGTATAAAAGCATTCAATCAGTTAATCAAGCTGTCATAGTACAAGTTGTGCTTAGTTTGAAGTTAGATGGCGTGATGTGTTATAAATTTATTTAACAGCTTATTGTATACCTACATTATTTCAGTATCTCATCGCAATCTTGCTCATGAAAAGGTGGAAAGCTCACAAAGGCGTGCGTGGTTACTACAGCAAGTAGCTGATGAGCTTCGCAACAAGAAGGCAAACCTTGTGGAGACAAGGTCTATTGCGGAGTCTCTGTGTTATACCGAGGACATTGCCGACATTGAAGTAAGCTAATTTCTATTATTCAGGCAACTGTCTCAAGTTCAATTTACACTGAGACTTTTTGTAATCTTTGTCTATACTATTCACAAATGTAATTTAACAGCTTTATTGTAAATATAATTAACTAATAAGTGTTGCTGTTTAAAAAAATACAACATTCGAAATTCAAACATTTATGGGCGGCCAGTAATGTAAAACATTCCGTGAGAACCACATTGTCCACTGCCAGATATAGGTATAGGGCCTATAGTTCTAGGCGTCTCCTTAGAAAGGAGGTCTTCGCCTGGAGGTGGCCACTCTGGCCGGACGGGTTGGTATAAGATTTGTATCAAATTTTCCTTCTATTTTTATGGTATATATATATGTTACGGTACGATTGTAAAATCCTTTAGATTGTTATCTATCTCGCGAGATTATAAACTGTTGAAAGATTGTGAACTGTAACAGACTGATTACAATTTAACGTATTATTTTAGATTATAATCTATCGAAGTGAACCATTATATTGTGAAATGGTATGCGAAGGATCGCTTCTCGCGCGCTGATTGGTTAAACAGCCTATGTCTAACGCCGCCATATTGGTTTGTTATTTTTTTTTCTGAATGTAAAGTATTTTTGTGATTTTAAATAGATTTCATGTTAAAAATACGTTAGGTACATAGCGTTAGAATTAGTTATATAAAATTGTGGCAATAAAATTAATTTGTGATTTATAAAAAAAGGAGTCCTAACCTAACTCTAAGGGCATAGAACGGCCTACTGGAATATCGACCAATCAGAGACAGTTGACAATTTATGGCTTAACGGTTTTACTTCTATACATTATAATCTAACAAAACATAGAACGTTCAATTGTAAGCAGTATGTCACAAGTTGACAATCTTTCGACAGTTTACAATCTCGATAGGTAAATTATAATCTAACGGTATTTACAATCTTACGGAGACACACATAATAATAAAAAAGAAACTTTATTTCTTTCACAGGAAAGGTCCAATTTAAGTTTCAAATGATCTAGTATAGATATATAAAAAATGTATAATTTTATTTTACAGAGCAAGTTGGATAAATGCACATCCAGTCGTGGACAAGTACCGCGCGCACCTTCAGCTTCAGTGTCTACTAAACCATTGCAGAATTCAATCACACCCAATAATGGCGACCCAAATGATTCAGGTAAATATATCAACACATTAAATCGTAAGTTATCAGTGATCATCTTAAGTTGTATCAATAGAGACCAGAAAGATTACATGATTTATCATCAGACCTTCGTTGCTATGTGTTTAGCATTTCTGGTCTCGACTTGTCAGACCAATCCTATTTTAAAAAAGGAAGACTTCCGCTTTAGTTATATACATAGGTGTCACACAAAGTACTGTCCCAAGTGGGCTTTGAACCGACCTTGCTTGACTAGAATGATACCACAATCTCAAAGCAAACCGATGTGAAACAGCGCTTGAGCTGTGTTTCACCGAGTAAGTGAGGATACTGGAGGCCCATACCCCAACCCCTGGCCCTTATTCTCCTACCCATACTGGCAACACACTTGTGAATCCTCTGGTGTTGTCTGTCTGGCCGTGTCCAGTGGTTCATATTTTAAAGGGTCCATTTTTATGAACGTCTGTGTGTGATATATTAGGACTTGTCTTAAAAGAAAAAATAAACACAAAATTGACCACAGAATGTAAATAATTGTTTATACAAAAATCATGTTCTCCGATCATCCATAACCATGGAATATTTATTTTTTTATTTATCTTGCGTACATATTACAAAAATACTAAAAATGAGTGACAAAATCCTTTTTGTCACTCATTTTTAGTATTTTTTTACTTTACTACAACAATTCGCGAAATATTTATATCTAAACAAACCGAATATGTTGTGTGTCCATTCAACAATTGTTTGAATAACCACTTAAATCATCTCTTGTATTTTATAATTTTTTAATTGTTTTTAGAGGAATTCATCTCCCTGGTGAAATGCAGTGGCGAGGTGCTATGGCCTCAGCTATGCGAGCGTCGTGCTGCCCTCATCTCAGCTCTCAGTGTTACCAACGGGAATAATAGCGTTGTTGAGAATAAAGGGTAACTCATTTAATTAGTTTAAAGATAATATACTAATTCATCTGCTAGTATTGGATTTTTGACGAAACTTTTTATTAGCCACAACTGGTTTTTTCAAATAAAAGATGAATAAGTCTGCATGAATACCATATCCAAATAAAAAAAAATAACATAAAAGTTAAAAATTCCTTAAGCTTATTAACTTACTCCCTTTTAATCGTGGGAGTGCCACAACGGTCAAATGAATCAGTAACGCAGTGGTACCCACTACTGTGCTTGTGAGGTCTCAGGTTCTATGCTCGGGTCGGACCAAATGTTTGTATGATCTACAAATATTTGTTTCGGAGTTTGGGTGTTTTATATATATTTATATTAGTTGTATAGAACCTATAACACAAGCTCTGCTTAACTTAAGGCTAGATGGCGTTGTGTGTTAGATGTCCGAAAGAATTATTTATTCATATTTATTAACTCGTGTGACTGTTACTCTCCTCCATTTGAGGTCTGTATTGTTCTATGACAAAGAAAGATGCAACAGCTGCCAATTACCTGGTGATGCTGGGATAGGAAGCTGAGCTATACTATGCTGTGGACCATTCTTGTTACTAAATTTGAAGGACATCACCACCAACAGCCATTAATAGTCCACTGTTGGATACAGGCATCTTCTTAGACAAGAGATTTTGAAGTTAAGAAATTCTTTTGTTGCTTATCGTCGAGTGATTGAAATTCTCCCCTCCCCTTGATTCTGGAAGCAAGGTTTCAGATTACCTCCCTGCTAATTTACTGGTAACACACAAGTTATCAGTAAAAAAACGAAGAGCATTAAATATATTTAATGCTCTTCGTTTTCTTTATGTACAGTACTTGTACATGTTTTCTTTACATTTACATATATGTACAGTATTTTGTCATCAGGGTGAGTCCTCAGTGGGTGCTGTCTCACACGGCGTCTCTTCACACGTCGTTAGCGCTGGACGCGCTCAAGAACCGCGCGCACGTGCAACAAGCACGAACTAAACTTGCCGATGCGCTCACGCATCTAAACGTATGTATAAAATGCCGAAATTGAAAACTTGTTTTGTTGCAGAGTGTGCTTTGTACAAAAAAAAAATGCGTAATACCACAGTTTCCTGAGACTTTTATTTTTTTTATGTATGAACCTGCCTAAGTGCCTGATGGAAAGCATAAGCAGATTCCAAGAGTACTGGTCAGCATACTGATTGCTCGTGTAGACAATGAAACCATGTAGCACTTTTAAGCACACCATGGCGGCCTAGTGATGCTTCTGCATCAGTGGGCCTCTGGTCCCGAACTTAGTAACGAAACACGACTGTGCGAAAGCTGTCATTTTAGGTTGGTCTTCTGTTCGAACGTGGTACCACGCCGGTCGAGCCGGCCCTTTCGTGCTGAAATCAGCGTTGCCACTCGACCGGAGTGATACCACGGTCTCACAAAAAAACCGGTATGAAACCCCGCGGGGACAGACTGACACCAGACTGACTGACACCAGCCAGACTACCCACTAAGCCACCACGGTGTGCCACTCTGCGCCTGAAACGGAGAAATCCGGGAACCGCTTTCTTACGCCATCCGGACCCCTCCCAGCGCCAGCCCGCGTTGAAGCGGGCTCCGTCGTCTGATGTTAACTCTTCAGGTGGGCGACGTACGGCACACGCGTAACGTCGCCCCCTCGCGGGTGGCCTGTGAAGCGGATGGGGGGAAAACCCGTCCCGCCCATCCGCGGCCACACTCAGGGCGGCATGAGGCGCTGGTAGGCGCGGATCGGGTCCGCGTGGAGATCGTCCTCCCGGGTCTTCTCCGCCGCCTCGAGGTCGCGATCGCGGAAAAACTGCTCTCGCCGCCGGCCATGGAGCGTACGACGGCCGGCAGCGAGAGATCTCCTCCGATGACTGCAGTGAGGGCCCGANGCCGGCAGCGAGAGATCTCCTCCGATGACTGCAGTGAGGGCCCGACGCTGCGGCGCCCAAGCGGGGCACGCGGCCAGCGTGTGCTGGGCCGAGTCCTCACTGCAGTCGCAGTGGTGGCAGGCGGGACTCAATTCCCTCCGCGCGACCGAGTGCTGGTACTTCCCGAAGCAACCGTGCCCGGAAAGCACCTGCGTCAGTCGGAAGGAAAGGGTCCCGTGCTGCCGCCCTGCCCACTCGAGGATGACTGTTTGGAGTGCCTCCACGGTGGCGAAGCCAGCACGTGGAGCCTCCAGCCGAGGATACTGGAGGCCCATACCCCAACCCCTCCCCTATCCCTATACCCCAAAGGCTGGCAAAGCACTTGTGTCACCTCCGGTATTGCGGGTGTCTATGGGCGGTGATAATAGCTTACCATCAAGCGATGCGTCTGCTCGTTTGCCCACTATTCCATAAAAAAAGAACAACATGAAATGAAACGGCCTGAGTTTCTTGCCAGTTTTTTTCTGTAGCATTAAGGTTACCGAATCGGTGGTAGGGAAAAAAATGAACGCTACGAAAGCACTTTTATATACGTACCGTACGTACGTTGCGCATACGTACTAACGTACGTATGTATACACGTACGTATATAAATTAAGATATAATTGATTTTTCTATTAATTGTAATAAAAATTATTTTTACAAAATTACTCCCACGGATAGAGCGATATTTAATAGGCAATTGAAACGTTTAATAGTGTATTGATTGAGAATAAAACTGATTTTTTTTTTTTTTTTTTATATTTAAGCTTGCAAAATGACTCTGCCCTGCCTGATGGAAAGCATGAGCAGAATCCAAGAGTGGTGGTCACCATCCTCAATGCCAAAAAAAACAATGCAGTATGGTGACCCACACTATGGCGGCCTGGGGGAAAAGGGGATGGTGAGGGGGAAAGGGGATGGTGAGGGGGATAGGGGGCGTTGGATTGGGGTATGGGCCTCCGGTATCCTCACTCACTCGATGAAACACAGCGCAAGCGCTGTTTCACACCGGTTTTCTGTGAGGCCGTGGTATCACTCCGGTCGAGCCGGCCCATTCATGCCGAAGCATGGCTCTCCCACGGTAAATCGTGAAATCGTGATCCCCAGGAGTACGTGTCGGGCGACTCGTGTGAGGTGCTGGTGTGTCGCGGCGAGCAGGCGAGGGTGGCTGCGCGGGTGGTGGCCCTACGCGCCGCACTTGGTGACGTCGGCGCGCGTGAGGGGGCCTTCGCCACCCTCGGCGACGACGGCCCCGCCACCGACGCTGGGAAACAGATCAGCGTTATCGATAAAAACATTGTAACTACAATACTTTTTTTATTCCTAACTAGCGACCTGGACTTCCCGGTCCAAGTCTATGAAATTTTCACATTTCCTCTAATATGCACTTCACGAAGACATCAGGTGGAGGAATGGGTGTCATGTCCCTCCAACCAGGCGAGGTGATCATGCCTGGCGGGCCACTGCCCAACGGTTGATGTTGGGATGTTGTGTATATGTTAATCGGCGCGAGAACTTCGATTGGAAGATGCAGGATTGATAGCTTCTTCGTGTGCTACGTTACTCCGTAGTTAAGTGTATCTTCGGTAGATGGCGTTGTCATATGTTTATGTTGCCGCTGTATGTGGAAGTCGCCACACATCACACATACAAATCAATTGACTCAATCTACCTATTGCTATAAAATGCATTAAAATCCATTGGGTAAAATCCATTGGGTAGCTTAAAAGATCTAAGCGAACAGACATTACTGTAGGTACATAATTCATATAGATGTTTGAAATAAATGAAATTGAAGTGTCTGTTTGTAATTTAAATAAACAGTTTTAAACTAAATGCATATAAAAGTGTATACAGTACTTACAATAAGCGGAATGTTTAGAATTTTGAACTGTAATTTTTTAATTTGTTAATTTCTGGATAGGCTGGACCGATTTTAACAGGATTGTCAATGACAGAAAACTGATGATATAGGAGAAAATTAGTAACTTAAACTACTTTTCTTAGATTTGCTTCGCCCCACGGCGTTCACCGTATGGTATACCGTATAGAAATCGCTCAGGTATTTTACACTATTGAACATGAAACTGAACGGCTAATAATAACATAACTAAATTAAATTTTTATCTATCTAGTTGTATTATTAGTTACTTTAAATATTTGACTTCATTCGAAAGAACAACTAACAACAAAAGGTAAACGATTTAATATTATTATTCATAGGAAAGTAAGCGAGATGAACTGAGAAAAGTTATAGCCTCCCTCGCCATCACTGAGAGGAAGATCCAGAATGTTCGCGAGTGCCTCATCACTGTGTTCAACAGTTTCCACAGCGAAGGCTATCCTGATAGATCCATTGACAAGTTTGGAAGTAAGTTAACTGAAAGTTTTACATTGGTAGAAACTAACATTTGTGCGATGTGATCGGAGCATAATCGCTCCTCACATTTAAATAATACGGTAGATGGCTGTATCGTAATTGTATCATAAAAAATACCCATGTCTTCTTCATTAAAACGAATAATACAAAACCTCTCGGAAATATATTTAACTTAATATTTCTATTACAAATTTTAATCAAATAAAAATTGAAATATATTGCTCGATTCAGTAGTCTAAAACAGTGACGTCACAAGTTTGTATTTGCTAAATTGTTCACACAAAATTATCGTTTTGACAGATGATAAAAAATGATGTGTAAACATATTTTCTTTTACGTTTCTTTCTAACTCACATGTACTGTTCGCTATTCTAAACCATAGAGCAACATGGGCCCCCGAATTGAGGGAATTCGAAATCAATCAACAACCCATAATGTCCCACTGCTGGGCTCGGGTCTCCTCTCAGGAGAGGGTTAAGGCCATACATCCCCACACTGGCCAAGTGCGGGTTGGGGACTGGCAAGAATACGTTGTGGCTACGTAAATCTTGCCGTTGGATGTTTTTAAGCCGCCCGAAGGCCTCCAACAAAGGTTCACGACTGTTATCGTATGATAACAACCGGGACCGACTGCTTAACGTGACCTCCGAATCACGGAGACGCTCATGGTAACATGCCACTAGCGGTCACCCATCCAGGTACTGACCGCGCCATCGTTGCTTACCCTCGGTGATTGTTTCTAATCACCGAGTGCAACTGGGCTATGAGCGCCCGAATTCGAAATAACGTCTTCTTTCTATACAAAATATTCTCATGACTATCATTTTTAGCGAGAGGAATCTTCACACATACACATTTTGTACTCGCATATAAAACAATCGCCTCACACTATGAACTAACACATAGCAAGTACAACAGTGTTCTTTACGTCCGTTTCATGAAAGAACTAGAATGTATCTACACTATATAATTTCTAATATCTTCGATTTATTGTTTCAGGTCAATTGTCAATGCCACAAGAATCCTTATCGACACTTAGACGCTTTTACGAAGAGAAGAGGGAGAAAACAAGAAATAAAGTAGAATTGAGTTTGGAATTCGACACGGAGGAGAATTGTTCTTACAGCGATGGAGGTATGTAGTGAAAATGAAACTTGAATTGAGGGGGGTCCGTAGCTGTAGAGGAGCCGGTCCAAGTTCCTATCAGCTTTCAGTTCATTCATGAGAGTCTTATCTTAATATGTTATATACACTTACAAGGAAGAAAACACAGATAACGAGCGAGTTAATTCAGAAGAATGAGGGCTAAAGATACTGTCAGGCAACCGTTGTATAGTAGGCCAAACCCTCTTGAGGAGACATCGATATCTAGCAGCAGACTCTTAAGGGCTGTGGATGTGATCGTAAGGTTCAAATTTAATTCCAGTCTCTAACTGTTTTATGATACTCCATTACCGTAGATAATCTTAGAAAATTAGTATACGTATGTACTGTCTGGCCCGTCGGCGCAGAGGTTGCGTACGCGCGTGTGCCCGACTCGGAATTCAGACCTGAGACCTCAAGTCTCAGGTCTGAATTCCGAGTCGGGTCAAATGTTTGTATGATCTACAAATATTTATTTTGGAGTTTATGTAATGTTTGCTTTATATATATTCACAAAAAAGTGTGCGTATCGATTATCAAGTCGCACTTAGGTACAACACAATAATTGGTGGCAAAAATCAAGCAGTAAATGACACGAAGGTTACGTATTGTGCTCTGCACGTAAAAAATATTAAGTAACCTGACATTGTCACTTGACTGCCTGCAGTCGTAGCCTATGCGACTGCTGTGCCTGAGGTCTCGGGTTCGACACCGGGTCGGACCAAATGTTTGTATGATCTGCAAATATTTGTTTCGGAGTTTGGGTGTTTTCTATGTATAGTATGTAGGTAATTTATAAAAAAATATATAATGTATTTATATCAGTTGTCGAGTACCCATAATACAAGCTCTACTTAGTTCGGGACTAGATGACGTCGTGTGTTAAATGTCCGAAAATATTAATTTCATTTGTTAGCAATTCTTATTTCGTCTAAAACTTGTTTGTTAGTAACTTTTTTTAGCTTCAGATATAACGAAGTTCGGTACATCCCTTATTTTATTCTCTAAGGGTTAAAAATTTCATAGAACTGGGTGTTTTATAGACACAAAGCATTAGTTGCCTAAATTTCAAGTTTGTAGCCTTAGCAATTTTTGTTTTGCGTTTATTTATCACTGGAGACAAGTAATTAATGAAATAATATTTTTCTGATGTCTGACTTACAACGCCATCTAGTACTATGTGTATTATGATACTAAACAACTGATATTTATCACACTAATATTATAAAGGTGAAAGTATTTTGTTTGTTACGCTTTCACGGCAAAACTACTTAACCGATTAAGTAATATAAATACTTTTTTTAAATACATGCAAATTACGAGTAGGCATAAAAAAGGAGTTTAAATGAAACTCCGAAACAGATATTTGCAGGTAATACAAACACTTGGCCATGCTTGGGAATCGAATCCGAGACCTCAAGCTCAGCAGTCGCATACGCTATTACTGTGCCACCTAGGCAGTGCAATTTTATATATCTTTGTCATTAATAAGACGCCAACGATCTAACGATCTGGTGATTAGTGATCTTGATATTTGAGACTTTGAAACAAACCCTTTATCTATAATTGAATGACTGCCTCGGTGGCGCAGTGGTAGCGTATGCGACTGCTGTGCTCGAGGTCTCGGGTTCGATTCCTGAGTCGGACCTAATGTTTGTATGATCTGCAAATATTTCTTTCGGAGTTTGGGTGTTTTCTATGCATAACATGTATGTATTTACAAAAAAAAGTATATATGTATTAATATCAGTTGTCTAGTACCCATAGTACAAGCTCTGCTTAGTTTGGGACTTGATGGTGTTGTGTGTTAAAATGTTCAAAAATATCCAAAAAAAATATATAATTGGTAGATTTAGAATTTTCACTGGCATATATTAAGATATCCAGGATATTATGTAAAAAGTGTTAATAAACCATTTTTCCATTTCAGATAACCAAAATCCAAAGTTCATTGATGAACTGAGAGTGTATCTAAAGAAGTTTAACTTGGAAAACAATAGAAAACTTATTTTGGAAAGGTAAGACTTATATTCCAGTCTTCTTAATTTATTCTTCTTATGGCGGCTATTCTACTGCTCTTTGCATTTTGTTTTAAAGACAACTCCCGCATTAGGAATATATCCAGTGTCGTGGGGGACTTTATAAACATACATGGAACCGGACACAATGAACATCCAGTGTCAGAACAACTATTTGTGGATCATACAAAGTGTTATCCCATGTGAGATTTGAACCCTCAACACATTAGTGCGGTGAAATTGGCGATTCGATCGCTTAAATGATTACGCCATTGGTGCAGCCAAATGGGAGAGGGTATTAAAGTCCGAACTAAACTTTATGGTGGTTTTGAAGTTAGATGCGCAAGCAAGGTACAGTTAAGTACAAAACAATTAGATGAGTGTGTATATTTATATTACGAAAATTATTATAACATGTACTTATTTTATAGCTAAAATACAAGAATTCATAAAAATATGGATAGTTCCTCACTATTCTTAACCGACAATAAATAGAAAGGTTATTTCTGAGATGCTGTTGGAGGCAAATAAAATATGATTTCTAATATTAATCTAATTTTATAAACAAAATTCTAGCCGGTCGGTGTAGGTGTTGTAAAAGTATTTGTGAAAATCTATTTAAAGAAGTAAATGACCGACTTCAACACAAGATTATACAGTCCTTAAGACATTATAATCAATACAGCAAATATGTGCCTAACTAGCGAAAATACATTTACGTAAAACGGTCCGTTAAAATAAAAATAGATTAAAAATAACAAAATCAGTAAGTAAGTAACTAAACCATCAAAAACTATTAATGACTCCAATGTACGTAGACAAGATATGCGTGCATGTGTAGTGTACGGACAAGTCACACACACAAGGAAGAAGCGGCGTGTGTTGACCTACCCCCGCACTCCTCTACTACCCGCTGTTACCTAAAACTGTATTCTGCACATCGACACGTACAATGTTCTGAGACACCATAAAATTTGGTTCGAATTGTACAGGGTTCAGGGATGGGATTTTTAATCGGGATCTGTAACTTGATATAAAAAATATTGAATAAAGCTCTTCTACCTATAACCAAGCATGAAACAATCTGTGCCTTGTAGCAACTTGCTCATTGCAACAGGTAGCAGTGCCTCTGAAGCTTCTAGGTAGAAATTGGTCGCTCTATTTTTTGTACTCCTGTCCTGATGTACTCCTAGTCGATTTCGGCCACGGTGGCCACTCTCAATAACACATACAAGAGATATAGAAGATATTATAGTCCACGAGTGTGTGCGCAAACGCAGGTGCACTCTCTATTCTCTTAACTCTCACAATCTGATGGGATGGCAAACCGACACGACCGGGGAGGAGATCGCAGTCGGCGGCTTAACATGCATAAAATCAATCAACCAACAACCCATCGACTACCCATAGTGTCCCACAGCTGGGCTCGGGTCTCCTCTCAGGGATGGTTAAGGCTGTACGTCCCTACGCTTGCCGTTGGATGTTTTTAAGCTGCCCAAAAGCCTCCACGACTGTTATCCTATGATAACATGGATACGATTGCATCAATGATTAAAACTTTTTCAGCGGTGAGAAAATCTGGATATTCGAGGGTCTTAAAGCGTCGATCAGCCATCTACACACGAGACTGCAGGACCACGACTTATCTTGTTCAATCGTTTGTCCCTCCGTCAGTTTGTCCAAGAATCTGCAGCGAGTTGTACAATTGGTACACGACAGGGACGAAATGAGGATCAAGTTGAAGGATTTGGAGGGTAGGCAGAAAAAGGATGTGCATATAGGTGAGATGATAGTTTTGTGTTTTTTTTGTTTAGATCTTACTGCGGAGACAGTAGCGGTTAAGGAATATGTATAAGTTTTGGTTTTATTTTAATGAAACCGTTATTTATTTACTGAACTTACTGCAAACTCAAAAACATAAATTGCATAGCGGACTTTTAGCCCCAACCGCTTGTTTCACGGTCAAAGCTTAGGGTGTTGCAAAGCTGTGTGGTAGACGTAATATAACTAACCTTATTGCTTATCCCTTCTGAGCCATTTTATATAGGCCGTATATACAACGAACTAACAGAATTGTGCTAGAAATAAACTCTGTATTTAGCTAAACATTCTCCAGGTTATATTTCTATTAGTATAGTGTTTTGTTAATTTCTAAATTGATAACGGTTTTCATTTTAGTAGATTTATATAACTATGTCATCATGTTCTGCCTAGTCTTTATTCCCAAGATTAGTTGGGGCTACTAGTTCAACCGGTTTTACCTGAACGGTATTCAGGTAAAACCAGTTAGACTAGTTTTTACGCTGAGCGACTGACATCGGACCTTCGCAACCCTGAGGGTGAACCAAATTCGAAGGAAAACTAGTTGTCAGTATATTTGAGGGCACTGACTTTCCAATAACGATTGCCAAAGATGTTCATGACAATCAGGACCGACGGCTTAACGTGCTCTCCGAGGCACGGGCGGGAAACACCGCCATATTCCAACTCCGGGCTGCCGTTAAGAATTTCTTGTAAGAAAAACCCAAGAGTAGTCCGACCCGGGAATCGAACCCGAGACCTCTTTACCTGCAGTCGCTTACGCTAACCACTAGACCAACGAGGCAGGCACTTATGCAATATTTTAGTGTAATAGATATATCGGTAAATGGTGTGTTATTTGTAATAAACCTTTCGATAAAAAAGTCAACATTTGTTACAGACATAACCTCACAAGTGGAAGAAGAGCAAAAAATCACGGATACAATAAAGAAGCGACTTAACGAGAATCTTCTGAGTTTACAGAAGACTTTCAAAACTTTGGATTTAGGGCAAGAGAACTTGAAACTTTGGTCAGAAAACCAAATGAGGAAATACATATCTAATACCCGGACCGTCGAGGGTAGGACTTACAAAGACTATGAATCATATTATATTGAAAACTTGAATTTGAATATTTGATGTTTTCGTTACAATGTAAATAAATATGCTAATAGAACATCGTATTTTATTGACGATTTGAACCCAAATGTTTTAGAAATAAATATGTATCACAGCACACAGATGTTAATGTGAGCGTGATTGCAGTGCTCAGGGCAACGGTAGAGCACTTCACTACCCGAGTGCAAAACGGGGACGCTTGCGTGCGCAACATATTGTTTAATCTTATTGAGTAAAGAAAGAGAAAGAAAGAAAAACATTTCTTTTGGCAAAAAAAAATAATACAAAAGGTAACTTACAATAGTTTTACAAAATGCCAAAAATGGACCCAATTCAGTATTGTGTCAGGCAAAGAGTCTGACGCTGGTTTTCAATAGGGCCCAGGTGACACCGTGAATAATGATATTTTATATTTCCGTGCCATGATATATACAATAAAAAAACAATAATTACTCACACAAAAAACAATAACTTCTCATACAAAAACAACAATTAAACACACACATAGTATTGCCCATACTTAATATATTTTAACATTGCGGGGACCGCTCGCCTGCATTTGGGAATTGTATATAGATTAGATCTTTATATCTATGAATTTGGTATCAAGTTTACGTGTATACTACGACCTTTGTTTGTTTTGGTTGCCTTGTCCCCTAAGAGGGTGAAAAAAAGGATCCGTTTTTATGAAATTTATTTTTTCAATGGATTTACTTGAAAAATATATGTAGGGTTTTCAAATAATATAGGAATGCGATATTTTAGGAGGGCATGTTTAGAGTCCTAGAGTCTCAACGGCTTGTCCTATTTTTATGTGTGTGGTGGTGTCAATAGATTCGTCTTAGTCGTGAGAGTGATACTGGGTACAAAATTGAAAAAAAAACTATAAAAAAATTATTTGAGAAAAAACTTTTCACTTCTTTAATGAATTCAATAAAGATGGATATTGACGCCGACCGGTTTTTAACATCCTGTCTGACACATTGAAGATCTGAAGTCTGATAAAGATATGAAGCGAAGCAACAAGTGTATAAACAAACTGTAATGCTATGGCTCCCACTCGAAATCAGGATTTCAACAAGTCGAGTCTCATTTAAAAAGACCTCAAAAGCTACCTCTTGACGAGATGGCAATAAAACATTAATTAATAAACAATTTAGTACCTACTTACATTGTACGTATCTAAAGTTTATGCATATACATATATTTTTTTAATGTATATGTATACTAGTATTATATAAGTTTATGTCAGTGCATTATATTGACAGATTTAGACAGCCTCGGTGGCGCAGTGGTAGCGTATGATACTGCTGTGCTTGAGGTCGCGGGTTCGATCCCGGGTCGGACCAAGTGTTTGTATGATCAGTAAATATTTATTTCGGAGTTTGGGTGTTTTCTATGTATAATAAGTATGTATTTACAAAAAAAGGATAATATGTATTTATATCTGTTGTTTAGTACCCATAACACGGGCTCTGCTTAGTTTGGGACTAGAAGACGTTGTGCATTAAATGTCCGAAATATTTTTATAACCACTGACTTCCACCACAATGCACCTTCCTCAAAAAATACCTACATCACCTAGCCACCTAGCGGTTGGATGGTAAAAAATGCCTTGGGCATTAAGCCCGCCGTAATGCATATGTGCATAAAGTTATAAAATAAAAACAAAATAAATAAACAAACGGGAGCAAGTGAGATAGAGACTTAAGTCTATTTAAATTTAGTTAAAGATGTTACTTCAAAAAGAGTAATAGAAAACTTGACCTTTTCTTGCCGGAGCTAGGCGTAGCTCAAATGTTAAGCTCTAACTTTTATCGAACAATGCTAATCTTATCATAATCATCTTAATATAATCGAGTGACTCATCAAATTTTAAGTTTCAATCAAAAACAAACAGGTCGAACAGAAATAACCACAGCCAGGGGCGATAGATATGAGATCGCTAAACGATCTCCGTCCTCCATAAGCGCAAGCCTGAGAGTGACAAGTAAGGCCACCTATCACCCTAGCTCAAGCAGGCTGGGTTGGCGGCGCGAGCCCTATAGAGTGCTCGCGCCGTTTTCTGCATAAAATAGGGACGCGAGGGTTCCTACACAGTAAGGGGGCCACCTACAAACAGAGCCCAAGGTACGTCGGGGTTCCAGGGTCTTCCTTCCTAGGGTGCACCTGGTTACCCGGCTCCTAGTACCCGCGATGGCGTGCGGTTTTAGTCGGTTCGAGTCCGACGTGCCACCAGGAGGTGGTATCCGAGAGAATTTCCGCACGGGAAAAAAATATAAAAAATAAGGGGGCGACAGATATGACTACTTGTAGTTTTGTGACTTGTTTCTGTCAAAAATTATTTGCCCATCGCAGTCCAATAAAAAAAGTGTTGTTTTTACTATTTTCTTCGTAATTGTTACGTTTTTCTTTACTTACGAACCTTCCTTATGCCTTAACAAAAATATAAAAAGTTTTACGCTTAACAAATTCGGCGATTCATTTTTATTTATAGATATAGATAGATTACATTACAGAAGAAAAAATAATGTTAACAAAGTTACGGAGTGCTGCCATTGCGTCCACCCGCGAACTAAAAGCAAATTTAATTAAGGCCACGCCTACCGGGGAATGTGCGCGGCGCGGGAATGTTACTTAATCAACATAATAGGCTCGATTCTATTATTCACTTAATCACTCAATCGCTTATTTACCACTTGTGACTAAAGCTGTTAAGTGATTGTTTAGACGCGTGAATCTAATTAAAATCAAGTTAAAATTTTTGTCAATTACTTCGTCACTTGATACATGTAAACGGCCCATGAGAGAACAAATTATGTAGTAAGTAAACAAATAGAAAAACTTAAAGCGCTATACCAACACGTCTAGCTAGCCTGATATAGCAAGGTAAAAACCTGTCTAGATCTCATCTATGTCTATTAGTGGACTATTAAAAGGAGATAAAAGAAAACGAAAGTATTTTTTATTAACATATTCTAAACTTTTTGCATTCCCTGAATATGTCCTTAACTATCTTATCTATTATATTCTCTTTATTTTATCTAATTAAATGCAACATTCTGCTAATCAACAAAAACACCGTGACAACAAGAAACAAAGATCGTATACAATCGTACAATGGGCTAACTTGGCTGGAGATCTCTCTTAGAAATCGTTGGTATGACTAGGTATATTTCTAATAGGCAGTTTGTATTCTATAGTCAGATATAATATTGTTTAGTCATTAGTCTGCCTCGTCGGAACAGTGGTAGTGTATGCGACTGCTATAATTGAGGTCTCGGGTTCGATCCCCGGGTCGAAACAAACGTTTCTGAGTTTGAATAAAGGAAAGGAAACTGTATTTTTTTCGTTTCATTGTTTATCGTAGTCACTATTCAACAACTAAATAACAAAAAACTGCCGACGTCAAAAGCAGGTAAATTTGAGTGCTGACAATGTACATAAAGTTTTAAAGTGGTGGATAATTAAAAGGTAACAAAAACAAGGGGCAATTTTATGTTACCTGGCAAAAACGATGTAACACTCACTGGGCTACTCGGCGGGACTATGGCGTCGTGTTGCAGCGTAATATAAAAATATGGATGAGTAAAATAATAATAATATAATAATAATAATATATTGTTTCTCTCACATAGTATAATATTACATTAGGCATTAAAAAAACGAGCAGATATTAGACAAATTACTATGCAATCTATGTGAGAGACTGGCATCCGTACTAGGACAGACCTGTATGACAGTCTACCAGCCTCTCCCAAATCTGGTTTTGCGCAGACTACTACATGTAAGGTAAGCTGCAAAAATGTAAAGAACTACCATAGAATGACAGTGTGTACGTCCATAGATGTGAGCGAGTGTGTGTGCGCAAGTGTTCGTGTAAGTGTGTGTGTGCGTGTTTGTGCGCACGAGTGTGCGTCTGAGTATGTGTGTGTGTGGATGATATTAAGAATAGAAGAAGTGTAGAATGTGTTAAGATAGGATATTCATGTGCAAACTAATAAGTAATAAGATGTAAAAATACAAGAACTGCTGCATTACGACGGAATATATAAAAGATGTTCTGTTTCATCGTAACTAATCGACTTGAGCCAAGATGTGACAATTTTATTGCAATGGAAACGCGTAAAAGAATATATGTGTCTGTTTGTTAATTCTATTATAAAGATAACCTCCCAGGAAACCAAAGAACCGCCTGGAGAACGCTGTAGTCCATTGACCGGACATTGTATCACAGACCTGGTGTTTTCGACGCTTATGATTAAGAAAAGAGGGGTCATAATTAAGAGCGCCATGCTGTTTCAATATAATTCCCAAGATAAATAGTTGCCTCACCGTTAACACATCCGTAAGCTGATACAGGTCTTTGGTAGGAAAGACAAATGACAGGGATCGACTTACCTTCAGTACTGCCCGTTGAGCTCTTTCCAATTTCACAAGATGACTCTTACATGCTCCCCCCCCAAACAGTCACACAATAGCCTATCATCGACTGGCAGAGGGCCAGATAAACAATTTTAATCACCTGCGCATCCGCTATGTGACGAAGGTTTCGAAAAAGAAACATTAATTTACAAGCTCTTGAGGAGAGCAGGTCAATGTGGCGACAGAAATTCAAGGAACTGTCCAGCACAACTCCCGGGTATTTTATGCTTGAGACTTTATTTAGAGAGCAAGGGCCGCATAATGGGCATGTATGATATATTATACCATGGCTGTCTCGCATAGAAAGGAGTATATTCCTGATATAAAAAGGCATGCAATACGTTTTCTCAGAATTAAGTATCAACCCATTTTCTTGAAGCCATGAAGACACAGCATTAAGTCCAAGTTGTGCGAAACCATACGCATCATCCCAAGACTCACCAAGGAAAATCAAAGCAGTGTCGTCGGCGTAAGTTACTATCTTTCCATTAGTAAGTGGGAGACTGCACAATTCGTTTATGAAGCATAGAAAGAGCGTAGGTCCTAGGAACTGCCTTGGGGAACCCCATAGTCAACAGGCAGATCATCACTAATGACGTTACCCACTCTAACTCTTTGCAGTCTGTCAGTTAGATACGAAGAGAAAAGCTCTAGTTGAGTATTGCGGATACCCATTCTCTCGAGTTTATCCAATAGGAGTGGGACGCGGACCGTGTCAAATGCCTTGGCCAAATCCAGAAATACTGCCACAACTTTTTTCTTCTGGTCGAGTTCACGTACTATGTGGTCGGTCAGTTCGTGAACAGCATCGTTTGTTGAGATGCCAGTTCTAAATCCAAATTGTGAACTCGACAGAAGATTTTTGGACTTGAGATAATGTGTGAGTCGTTTGTTCAAGAGCTTTTCAGCAATCTTGGAAATAGAAGAAAGTATAGAAATAGGTCTATAGTTATTAATACAGCCCACGTCACCACTTTTGTGGACAGGAATTACCTCAGCCAGTTTAAATTCATTAAGGAAGACTCCAGTACTGAACATTAAATTGAATATATAAGCAAGAGGGACGGCAAGAATTTGGTGATACCGTCGCAAAAAGTGGCCAGATCTGACACCAAGACGCGCATATTTTGGTTGTAATATACAAGTACACCCTCGTTTTGATACAAGTTGTTTTCACTTTTTGTGTACCTGTAGCCATCTAATGAAGGGATATGGGACGTGTGTCGTAGCCAACATTCCGTGAGGATAACAAGGTCCCAGGCAATAGCAGAACGATCAAGCAAAGTTAAAAAATTTGGGAAATTGCGATTGACGCTGCGGATATTTTGGTAAACAATTTTTAGGTGAGAGTAAGGCTTGTTTATTAATTTAGGACGGTCTTCAATCTCGCAGATAGAAGAATGTGCTATGTTAAAGTTATCAAGTTCGTTATTAATTGAAATAATATTATAGAATTTTAAAACTAGAAACATAAAAAGGTGAGATCTTATGAGGTGATAAGAATATAAAGTTAATTGAAGTTAAGAGTGATACGTCTAGGGATTTTAATGGAAGATTAACAGAGTTGTTCTTAGTTACATTTGCCACAATATTTATCAAATTACGCACTATCGAAAGGCGATGTAGTAATAGATTATCAAAAGGGCAGGTATATTCCTGATATCCAGGAATATGCAACGCGTTACTATAAGATGTAGGTGGATGTTTTTTGGAGGTGGGGGTGTAGTAGTGAGTAGAATGATCGAGTGACGAGTGTGTAGTGTATGGTGTTCTTAATATAAAAATAAACAAAATAACTAAAAAAGGATAAAAACAGTAACAACATTAGTGCAACAACAAATAGTCATTCAGAAATGAGCGATTGCAAGTCCTGCTCACTGTCTATGCGGAATGCCTTAAAGTCTGGTGATTTTCTTATAAAAACCTTGCCGTAGGAGGTCCAAGTACTATGAAAATTGTGCTCCCTTGGTAACTGCCTGGCCAGGTATGCTAGTCTCCTTTCCAGTCTAGTGAGATATTCATCAATATAAATTGGTTTTGATGGCCCAGGTAACAGAAGTGAAGTGGTGCTCAATTTGTTTTCCTTCCTAATCTTGTTGTAGTTCCTGCATTGTTTAATAAAACTTTCTTTGAATTCAGTAGAAGTGAAATTAACTACAATATGGCTCCTGTCCTCCGACTTCGTTTTTAAGCGATAAACGTTCTGAATGTTGGAATCGGCCATCCGCTGTTGCACCGTTTCCCCAAGTTTTAAAACTATTGAACGTAAAGTACATTTGTTTTCTAAAGGTTGTATAGGAACGTTCCTGATCTCGATCGCGGCTGCGCGAGAGCTGCGCTCAAACTGCTCGATTTTGCTTTCAAGGGCTATTATTTTGAGCTCATTGCTCTTGTTTTGTTTTTCCAGATCAACTATCTTGTCTATAATATCATCGTATTTTGATGACATAAAGTCTATACATTTTTGAAACTCCATATTTTGATCCTTAATAGTGTTTACAGACTCCAAAAGTTTCTCGAAACGCATGTTTTGCTGTTCTTCAAAAGCAGTAAATATATCCCTCATTTGCTTTAACAGTGATGAATTTTCGGGTGAATTAACATCGGAATATTTGCGTTTCATTCTTCGAGTGGTAAGCTTAGTAAGGGTAGTCTCAAGATTAAGTTGTGAGTCTGACCCGTAACTCGATATGGGAGGTGCGGGGCTGGTTACAGTAACCAAGCGCTCTGAAGACTTTCGAGGGGTTCGCTGGGTTGACATTATGACGACAAGACAAAAACAATAATTTATTTTATATGTCGTATTTTGCTTGATAATGCTCGCCCACTGACGTCGATGCTTGCGATCGATCAATATTAAATATACTGGATACAATATAATATCTCGTTTTCTCAGCAAAAGACCGACACACTGCTCAACAATGTTTGTTCACCGCTTATAAATAACAAACAACAAAACAAGTAAATAAAAATCTAGCCTTGAGTTAAGAGTTCGAAAGCAGGCACCGGCCAATATCTTCTCGGCAAAAAGGTCGTAACCGCCGTGTATGGCGTGTCGCTTACGCGTATTTGTAAAACACACCGAGGTAATTGCTAGATGACGGTAGGTATGTTATTTTGATGAATGCTCTAATGATTAGACTATTTTTTTTAATGCACTGTTTTTTGCATGCATTTACAGACAATCAGTGTTAGGAGTCTTTGAACATAAGCCTTATAGAAGACTTTCAGTGTTAACACTGGCACTTAAAACTACTTTTCTAAATTAAATTCATACTTGTTATATATTATAGTAACTGAATACACCGTTAACTGTGCGGTACCAGGGAGAGGCTATATAAAAAAAGGCAAGTTGTAACGTGTAACAACGTGTTCTTTTATTAGGAACGGTTTTTATCGTAATAATATGAGTAGAGAAAGAAGAAAAAACAGAAAAAAAATAAAGATAAAGGAAAAGGACAGGGGAAAGCGAGAAGACAAAAGATGTTAGAATCAGACTCGATACCTGAAGAGTGGTTTTGTCTTATTTTTTATGAAGTCTATAGTAACTCAAGTAAGGGTGATTGGGTAGGATGTTTTTCTTGTGCTTGTAGGATGCCACAGCGGGTATTTCCCTTGTTTGCATTAACTGTGCCTTAGACAAATACTGAGGTATACAGAAACTAAGCCAAAGATTAATTAGATTAGATTAATTAGAAGAGATTAGATAGAACAACTTAGGATATTATATAAGATGTAAAAGTGAAAATTTAATAAATAAATAAATTAATAAGAAATAAATTAAATGAATAAAAAGATAAAAAATAGTCATTCAGAAAATAAAATAAAATAAAAAATAGTAATAAAAATAGTCATTAATAAAAATAGTCAAAGAAACAGTCATTCATTCATTTCTGTTGTGTGTTATATTAATTATTGATTTTAATAAAAAAAATTACACCATAGAACTGACTGTGGTTTTTAAATGTGAAATATTAGTATTGACTAGCTAAATAAGTAGCAATAAAGTTCTGAAGTTGATTAGTTTGAGAGTAAATCTCAGTTGATCATTTGATAACATTTAATTATTATACGAATTTGCATTAATTGTTGATAATTTCTTAATCTAATGACTAAAGGTTATGATTATTAAAAAAAGGTGTCATATATATACATATATTAATGTTACTACTTGCCCCTATTAGATGTTACAACTAACCCCAAAGTGGGGATAAGTTGTAACAAAGGCCATTTTCAATAAAAATGATAATTGTCAAATAATAGCGTACAATTTTGATATTATTTCTTAAGATTGGAAGGTCTGGTGAAAGCTCGTGTCTTCCCACGGGACAAGACCTGCCTTGTACGGAGCTGTCTTTTATCCTCTTCTTATTTCTTTCTTCTAAAGGTAGGCTTATCGAGTATCTCATCAGAACTCATGTTTTTTTTTATTAGAAGTTTATCCAGTAAAAGAGTATAATTTAAATAGGGTCAGACTATTTAATATTGAAGAAAAAATACTATCCGTAAGTATGACAAATGTAAGACTAAAGAATAGTTTATTACAATTCATCTTGGTGTAGACCTTATCGAAGTCGCTAAAACATCATAATTTTCACACTTTCAACTCTGACCATAAAATAAACCTTTTTGTGCTTCTAACTTAAATTAAGAACCTAGCCGCAATACACTGCAAAGGGTTCTAAAAACCAAAACCCCTAAATTTACTTAGGTACCGAATAATGCCCGGTCACTCGAGATAGGCGCACAAAAGCGTCTATTTTACCGCAAAAGCGGGAAGAGGGTCCTCGAAATCGCTAACGGTATCACAGGGGATTTTGAATCCCCCCTGGCAGCTCTCAGTACACTTAGTACATGTACATATGAGGGTAGTGGGGTGTCGGGCGGGAGAAGGGTGGCCTTTAAAGTAGCTCCCTCACCCACGTCATGCAACTTTTCGTCACTTTTAGTTTGAACACTTATTTTTTTTATATGCTAGAAATTATGTGTAATTGTCTGGAATGTTATTTGCTACTTATATTCTCAAACGAAAATATACTTTATTTAGCAACATACATCTTGCTTTTTATGATATCTTCTTTTATACATAAATATTAAAAAATTAAATTACTTTTCGTGTATTGTATTTTGTACATTGCTTAAGTTCAGTGCATACTTATTACAAAGGAAATAGTACTCGACTTCGGATTTGTAGGTATATTTTTACCGTGGGAGAACCACGCATGCGGAAGCATGCATGGGCCGGCTCGACCGGAGTGATACCACGGCCTCGCAGAAAACCGGTGTGAAACAGCGCCTGCGCTGTGTTTCACTGAGTCAGTGAGGATACCGGAGGCCCATAATCAAACCCTTCCTCTAATCCCCTTTCCATCCCCTAAGGGCGGCAACTTACTTGTGACGGCCCTGGTGTTGCGGGTGTCCATGGGCGGCGGTAATCGTTTACTATCAGGCGATACGTCTGCTCGTTTGCCCACCAATTCCATAAAAAAAAGAAAATATTAACATAACATGTTATTAGCGTATGAGGATTTGTTTTGTTTGCAACATTTAATTATTAGTTCAATGGTTTTCAATGCTTTTTTAGACGTATAGAAAGAGACAAATGTTATATAAGTCTGTATTTCCATGGGTTGTAGGCGACACTCAACAGCGCCTAACGTGACCTGCCACATTAAATATTATGGTCAATTATATCTTTACTAAAAGGAAAACTAACGTTTGTCCGCGTCTCCACTCGCGTGTATGTCGATTATNAAAGTTATATAAGTCTGTATTTCCATGGGTTGTGGGCGACACTCAACAACGCCTAACGTGACCTGCCACATTAAATATTATGGTCAATTATATCTTTACTTAAAGGAGAACTAACGTTTGTCCGCGTCTCCACCCGCGTGTATGTCGATTATAGCGGTAAAGATCCTATGTCTTTCCTCAAGGATCTAGTATCTCCATACCAAAATTAATTGAAATCGGTGCTGGGGTTGCGCCGTGAAATCGCAACAGAAAGAGCTGCTTTCGAAATAATATAAGTAGGTACAGATTTTCCATATCTTTCAAGATATAGATAAATATACATATAATCTATATTACTTTTTAAAACTTCAATATATTTGGCGTAAATCTAATAAAAGAAAACTTCTCATAAGTACTATTTTGGTCTATTTTTAAGATTCCTAGGATACGGCAGTGGTTATAAGTTTTCACACATTCGTTTCGATTTCCGGGTTGTGTCAAAATTCTTGCAAGAAATTCTTAATAATAGATTGGAGTATGGAAGTTTAGCAGTGTGTCACGCCCGTGCTATGGAAGCCACGTTCAGCCGTCGGTACCAGTCACTCCCGGTTGTCATGAATCTGGCAATCGTTATTGAGAAGTCAGTGTCTTCAAATATACTGTCAACTTTCGAATTCAGTTCACCTTCAGGGTTGCGGATGTCAGATGCCAGTCGCTCTGTGGAAAAACTGATATTCAGGTAAAACCGGTTGAACTAGGTAGTAGCCCCCAATTAATCTTGGGAATAATAAAGGCTAGGAAGATGATGATTTTGGGACGAAATATATTCTTTGTGTATATTTTGTCTGTGTATTTAATGTGTTATATTTATATTGTTCGTTGAACAACTTACAACGTTAAACATCTTGCACTATACTCATTGTGGTACACTATTTTCGAGATCTCCTTAACTATATGTAGGTTGCTCTTTTAAATAAAAACAAAATTTAAGGCAAATATCGTTTAGAGACAACACTTCGATTGCAACACTTGTCCTTCATATACTTAACCTCTAAATATTTTGTTTTCATACAATGTTGTTTTCTCTTTATATTGTTATATTTTTTTTCTACAACATACATCATTCAGTCGGTATATTATATTCAATAGATTTTATTTCAAACTAAATTGAATTTATTAAACTTAGTCCCTTAAGTTTTCCTGGATAGTAATTTTGTGAATATTGTTACGTTGAATTTTTTTTACCAGTAATCGCAGTTGACTACAATATACCGACCGTAACGTGAACATCCGCTCCAAAAACTTTTAAATATCCCAGTCATCTAAGTTAGTCTGGACGTGTCTCCAATCGGCGGCGCCTGTCAAAAGAAATATAGCAAGAAATTAATGATGAAACAGTTTAAAAATGCCTAAGCTCACGCGGAGGTTTTCAAACTGTTTCAAATACACAGCTCAACTCGCCGTCACTTGACCATGATTTGGTATCCGAAAGGTCCCAAGAAATGCTACGCCTCGGAAGTTCTGCCGTCCATCACTGTACCTTTGCATAATCCATAATATTAATAATAATAACGCAATAATGGTAAAAGTTATGCAAATTAATAGCCTTAAAAATACTTTTGTTTGCCGTTTCATATTAATAAAATACAAAAAGTGTTTATAAACTTGATAAATATTCAGTAACTTAGTAATTTTGACACTGTTTAAAAACTTGGATAGCAAATCATTATTTTGAAACACTATTCAGTTAGAAGAAAATGATTTTATTTCTTATTTATCTAGTTATAGATGATTGCAGGCAAAAAACATGTCGAGAGTTTTCACATCATCTGAAATATCATAAATAACTTTTTGGCCGCTTCTTTTACTGATAAGTTTTAGTTCTTAGATATTTGATTGTAATAACGTGTATTTCTTATTTTTCTTTCATTATTTCACTACTATAACAAAATTACGTACATACATGATCTACTAATAATTATATTTAGTATATTTTAAATAAATATTACAGTTGTCGAAAAAACAAGTTTAACCTATTTATTTTGTACCAGGAATATTATAAATTTAATATTTTGAAATCCACAGGAAATTTGATAGTTTTTATGATGTAACAATTTCCCTTTTTTTATCGATATTGAAGGTTAAACGAAACGATAACGTTTATTGCTATTTTGACGTTTCATTTCTTTTTAATTTCAACTTTTGATAAGAATAATTGTATTCAGACACTTCAGACCCTTATCAGGTACGTGAATATTATTTTGAAAACTGTTTTAAAGATGTCAAACCTTTACAGATTGTGTATTCAAAGATTTTAACTAGAGAAGGTCTATTCCTTCTCCAGCTCCAATTGAATTTTATCGGGATTTCAGAGAGAGAAGAGAGAGCGAGTTAGAGAGAGAGAGTTAGATCAATCCGAAAAATCGCATGAAAATATAAAAAAGAGGAGAATCGATCTCAAAAGGGGATTGCATAATTTCCATTCGTTCCGAAAAGCACTTTGGATCGTATGTTCTCGATCCCTTTCAGCAATCTAATTTTCCTGCAGCAAACAAACGCTCTATGAGGCAGAAAGTATCCGCTAATGGACGGCTCATTATCCAAGTGTTGAAAATGTATATTTTGCCTTATTGAACGGTGGCAAAAAGAATATACTGGTAATTCCAAACACTGCCCCGCATTAGACGGTAATCAACGGACAGTTCTTAACTCGGGTGATACTACGATCTTACAGAAAAACGGAGTTAATTCAATCCGAGTTTTGGGAGAGTCAGGTTACCGGTGTTCGAATTCCATCCACTTTACCTTGTGACACAAAGAACGGCCACTCATCGCTGGAGTTGCAAATGTTCATGTAGGTGATAGTTACCCATATACAATTTGCTCTTTTTTGACGTCATCAATAGCCTTTAACGGTCCACTGCCATTCCTTGAAAAGGAGGTTTTGGTATACTAGGTATACCCGTTTGACTATCTTTATCACATAACCAAAAACAACTAACCTTTTCAGATTGTAATGTATTTCCTCTTACTGCTTCTGTCGGCAAGGAGTTCTATAGCCGAATCTAATACGAAGGTCGTCTGTGATGGCGTGGTTTTCAACAATCATTATTATGTGAACTACTGTTCAAAGACTTCGGAAGATCATACAACTTGGTGATGCATGTGTAAGTTCGACTTTAAAATATAACACACAAAGAGTTTATACAGAAACGCACTTGTTTTTTCTGAGTCGCCATAGCTGAGGGTTACCATTTAGGGATCCGTCTGTTCATTTAACATTTAACAATATATTTACAGGGCTTCTGGACAGCTGTTCTTCAGCCACGCAGTCAACAACGATACTTATAGTGTCAGACATATCAAATCCTGTAATATAAATAGCAAGACTTGCGATAATGTAGCTGGCATTAATGGAGGGAACGCGATATTTTACGAACAAGAAAATAACGATTTATACTTCAGTGGATACGATGGTATTTATTTATACAACTTCACGACCCACAAGGCGGAGCTTTTACACGATAAGGGCATGCCTATATGGGGTTTGTTCGTCAACAATAAAAAAATGTATTATATAACATATCAAGGGAAAAATCTTTATGTCAATAACGAAGATGGATTTGTTAAAGTGGAAGAAGTTTCCAACGATGTAGTTGAAAATTTCTTTATAACTAAACAATCAAAATTGTATTATTCTAACGATACTGGTTTATATAAGGTTCAAAATTATCTAATACCATTTGATCCAGCAATTTTGATCAAGAATGACATTACTGTTAGGCAGATAACAGAAGATATTTACGGTAATGCGTTTTTTTGTGCGAAAGATGGAATCTATGTGGATGATTTGATTACCAGCGGTGTAAAACAACTGGCACGTATTGACGATCTCTCTAGTATTGCACTCATACCTACAGGAGTGTATAGTTATGATATTATATATTCGGATAAAGATGCTATTTATAGGTTAAGTGCGAGCAAAAACGGGTATTGTCTCAATTCCATGCAAAATACCGCGAAACAAAACTGAGCTATTATTGCTTCGTAGACTTGTCTGCAAAACGAATAAAATAAAATCTACAAATAGAGTTTTATTAAAGACTTCCTTATATCAGGATTAGTTTACTGGTTTCCTTAATATATTATCAATTAAGACGCACAAATGAATAACAATATGTTCTTCTTCTTTTGATGATATGGCAATCAGTCGAATCAGCTATTTCTGCCAATGTCAAGTATTTCAAGTCTTCAATTCTAAGTCTTCGTCGTGATGGAATTAATAATAAAAATATAAAAAATGTGGATGACATGAAATGGGGACCGTCTTCCTAATAATAATATGTATTCGCATAACGAGTTCTATGCTTATTCGTCTAAAGGATTTAATGAATTTAAATCTTAAACGCCACTTACAATGTTACTAAATACAACTTTATGTTCTTTAAATAAATTAGCGTTTCAATTTATGTTCTTTTTTTTATGGAATAGGGGGCAAACGAGCATACGTATCGCCCGAAGGTAAGCCATTACCGCCGCCCATGGACACCCGTAACACCAGAGGCCTCACAAGGTGCGTTGCCGGTCTTGGGGGATGGGGAGGGGGATGAGGGGAAGGGTTGGATTATGGGCCTCCGGTATCCTCACTCACACGGTGAAACAAAGCGCAGGCGCTGTTTCACACCGGTTTTCTGTGAGGCCGTGGTATCACTCCGGTCGAGCCGGCCCATGCATGCCGAAGCGTGGCTCACCCACGGACAAACGGTCAAAACGGTTCCAGTGTAAACAGTGACTTTAACAAATATTTTGATAAGCATTTCATTGATTGCGTGCTCTCGCTGTAAGAATGTAGCTAGTGCTCACATTTAATACGCAATGTTTAATTGTTTTTACAGATAAAGGTATTTATAGTAGCGGGTTTGTTTGTTGTCAATACACCTATGGGATGAACAGGAGTGGTAACTCTTCGTATTTTTAATCGGTCACCATACAGAAATACAAAGTAACTAAAACAAATACTTTGCCTCGATAATGACTAACAAATCATAGATAATCTACTAGCTGATCAGCAAACGTTGTTTTGATATAAAAATAAACAAAAATAGGAATTGATCGTAGAGTTTTGAAAGTTACGGTTGTATGAATTTTTAATGCTGTATCATAAAAACAAAAAGTTTTATCTAAAAAAAATAGTGGTGGACTACCCTTAACATTTAGGGGGATGAATAATAGATGTTTTTCGATTCTCAGACCTTCTCGATATGCACACAAAATTTCATGAGAATCGTTTAAGCTGTTTCGGAGGAGTTTAACTACACACACCGCGACACGACAATTTTATACATTAGATCTAAGTCATATCATTTCAGTCATTTACGAAGAATAACAATAATTTCTAAACTAAACGCTGCAATTGGTACGAGTATTTATATTTCTTAGCGAGTGGGTATATATACTCCCACCCCTTGTCTACAACAACATTATTATACCTATAAGCACTGTAGTAAAAAACCTGGGTTTATAAATATATATATAGACTCGACTCTTGATTGGCGGGCACAGGTTAGCCACGTCAGTCAGAAGATCACCTATTGTCTCCGTGCTTTATATCGTTTTAAGAACTTTCTTCCTGTTAAAACCAAGGTCACGCTAATGCAATCTTTAATAATTCCCTTGATCGACTATGGTGATGTGTGTTATTTTGACCTGAATGCAGACCTCCTCAATAAACTAGACCGTCTTCTCAATAACTGCATTCGATTCATCTTTAATCTTCGCAAGTATGTTCATGTGTCCGCTTTACGTTCCCAGTTGCAATGGCTACCAATTCGGCAGCACCGCAGTCTACGCGTCCTGACTTCTCTTTTTTCTTTTTTGAACTCTCCATTATTGCCCGAATACTTGGTACCACACTTCCTCTTCTTATGTTCCAACCGTGGGAGGGGATCACCGTATACAGTGGTGTGTACTTCTTCCCCAACCGGAGTTTGAGCGACTTCGGGGTCTTCCTCAACAACCTAGAGACCGGGGACTTCAACGCAAAATCTAATGCGTAGGGTTCCCAGGCGATGGACGCCAGGGGAGAGGCCGTAGAGGAGTGGGCGGCTTCGGTAGGCCTCTGTCTTTGGAACAGAGGTTCCACCAACACGTGCGTGCGACGTGGCGTGTATATATAATATCTTCAAACGGAATAATATCTAATAGCCTTCAACATAGCTTGGACATCTTAGAAATGCCGCAACATTCTCTACAGTCCACCAGTTTTATTAAACACCTGCAGACTTACAAGAAAATTCCTCACTACATATTCAGTGTCATCCACATAATCCATAACTTAAGCCCTGATTATATTTGGCTATGGCCCGTGGAATCAGCAAAATTAATCCCGTATAGGGAGTTTAAAAAATTAAAATATAATAATAATTAAAATGGCGGACATCTAACACACTACGCCATCTAGTCTCAAACAAAGCAGAGTTTATATTATGGGTACTAGACAATTGATATAAAAACATTATATATTTTTTTGTAAGCACCTACATATTGTACATAGAAAACACCCAAACTCAGAAAAAATATTTGCCGATCATACAAACATTTGGTCCGACCCGGTATCGAACCCGAGACCTCAGGCACAGCAGTCGCATATGCTACCACTGCGTACTGAGGCAGTCAATGTAGAGTACAATATGTAAAATTCTCGTCATTCATATCTTGGTTTTTTCCACCAACTAATGTGATGTACCTAATTACGACTTGGTAATTGATACGCACATTTTTCACATAACCGACCAGGAAAGTATGACAATGCTATCGTAATACTGCTGGAACTTAAGTATCAATAACCTAAATAGATAAGATGAATTTAAATAGTTTATTGTAATTGTACAATAAACATATAGCGTCCCGGCGTCGCACAGAGGTCGTTGAAAATCTCCAGATTTATTCTACTTTAATAAGCATGTAATACACCTGAATCTTTATCTTGAATCACTCTATCTATTGTTAAAACCAGCATTAAAATCCGTTAAGTACTCAGAATATAAAAGAAAACTTTATTTTGTAATCTGAAGGTGAGCAGTTTAAGTTGCATCCGCTGTATGTTCGCCTAGACCTTCTAAGCGACCGGATGGCGTAAGAAAGCGGTTCCCGGATCCCTCCCGTCTCAGGCGCAGAGTGGCACACCGTGGTGGTTTAGTGGGTAGTCTGGCTGGTGTCAGTTAGGAATCCCACACAAAGCGAACCCCCCTGTACCCCCAGGAGGGGAGCGAAGTGCGTAAAGGCATTCCACCACGTCAAAAAAAAAATAAAGACCTTCTAAGCGAACAGATCGCAACCGACTTAATTTTATACTATATAAAGAAGTACACGTGGCGAGTGCTTCGGGCGTGGAACGAGATTTGTTGTCAAATACGAGTATAGCGCCGCATTTTGTGGTGCATCTAAGTTAAGATTAAAATGCACATAAGCGTGTGAATGAATTTAACAAAATATGTTTTTGAGTTGGGTATAAGGTGGAAAATCGAGAATGAAGCTTTGTAGGGAAGATAAGCTATTCATTTATTCGACTTTGATAAATTATGGGAATCAAAATGTATATTTATGGGCTTATTGTTCTAAGCGGCACTGATGTCGTTACATTCATATTCCTCCAAATGCCTTCATATTCCATGTCTTGTCATACAAGATCCATGAAATATTATTGGCAGCAACACGGATAAAACAAAACAGCAACCTATTAAAGATTATTTAATCCGGAAGCCCAATGTTGCAGAAGCATCTCAAAATAACTCCATAGTTTCATTCAGCTGTATCGCGATGAGTATGGTGACCACTACTCTTGGATTCTATTCATGTTTTCCATCAGGCACAGTAAAGTCACTTTGACAAAAAACCAATGAAATATAACATTCCTTTGCTTATGCTTCGTATATAACTCTACTACAGGACGATTTCTTAAATGTGCTGGATGGATCTTATTTTCCTGAAATAACAAAACGCGCTTTCAGTTACTGATACTTTTATTTTTCATTTTCATAATCACGTTTCTTTAGCATCGTCAATTTTTCTTCATCCTCATGGGCCATACATTTACTCCCTACAGATTAACAATAATGTTACCATTGATATTAAAATTATTTTTGTTTGTCGCATTTCTTAACACGATTTCCATTGAACAGCATGCATCGAAATGAAGTTTACAATGTACAAACGATATTAAGGGGGACTTTCATCGCGTGTTTATGAAGTCACTGATAGACTTATGTCAAATAATTACAGCCCACCAAATTGGCTACTCTGCCCGAAGGATAGCATGAGAAGAATCCAAGAGTAATGGTGGTCTATTGAGATATTTTTCTCTCATTGTAACTGGCCTTAGATATGTTAGATATACATTTATATATCGCCAACTTTTTTCTCTTATATAGTTTTATATGGCAGATATCTATTTTAACCTTTAAAAACCTTTTGAAACTGGCCCTAATTTTTTTTTTTTATATATTTAAGCTGCCAAAATGACTCTGCCCTGCCTGATGGAAAGCATGAGCAGAATCCAAGAGTGGTGGTCACCATCCTCAATGCGAAAAAGAACAATGCAGCATGGTGACCCACACTATGGCGGCCTGGGGGGAAGGGGGATGGTGAGGGAGATAGGGGGCGTTGGATTGGGGTATGGGCCTCCGGTACCCTCACTCACTCGATGAAACACAGCGTAAACGCTGTTTCACACCGGTTTTCTGTGAGGCCGTGGTATCACTCCGGTCGAGCCGGCCCATTCATGCCGAAGCGTGGCTCTCCCACGGTTTAAATCGGTTACTTAGTATTAAAAGTTTGTTTTACCAAGCACACACCGCGCACAGCAGCTGGTGTAAACATATAGATGAAGACGAAATTTATCATCCTCGGAACGTTCGATAACGTGCAACAACTGAAGAATATCTTGAGAAAACTGGGCTGTAAAATACACCAAAAACTGCACACCTACTCGGTTTTTTTTTAACCTTTAACTTGGCTGTAGCCTATCAGGTATGGTACATAATCTATATATCACCGGCTAGCTGAAAACAGAGTGAGATGGAAGACACCTAGCTGACACTTCTATAAAAAAAGCATCAAATTAGGAACGACCTCCAATAATAGGAAAGTTGAGGATTAACTAATCTATTAATTCATAAGGAATTCACAAACACAGAATCTTCCTACTTAATGTGAATTATCTATAATGAATCTCATGAGTCTATTTATTATATATATATTATTTATATCATTGATTTTAAAAGAAACACGATGTACGTGTATAATAGAATAATGTCTACGTTGATAACAAATAGTCCAGTTTATTTATATAAAGCTATTTTTATCTGGCACATTTCAAACAACTGTAAGAAGTCATAAGCAATAGGCCAGGATATGTATATTGCCAATCAAGAGTTCTCGGGTTAGATTTTGTTTCGAGCAAAAAATGTTGTCGGGTTTATATAGTTATATTATGTATATATTTATACCTAGAAGTTTGGCGGTGTTTCATGCCCGTGCCTAGGAAATAACGTATAGCCGTGCGTCGGTCCCGTTTATCATGAACATCTCCTCTCGATCGCTATTGATTCAGTGCCCTCAAATATACTCATAACTTTTTTTTACGTGTGGAAACCCCCTCGGGCCTTCACACCACCGGGGTTTGCGGCGGGGCGGTGTGTCGGAATCGAACCGACTAAAACCACACGGTGTGACACCCTGCGCCTGAGACGGGAAAGTTCCGGGAACCGCTTTTTTACACCATCCGGACCAAATATACTCATAACTAGTTCAACCTTCGAATTCAGTTCAAACCCTCATTCCCCTTAGGATTGCGGAGGTCCGATGCCCGTCGCTTCGTGAAAAAAATATTCAGGTTAAACCGGTTGAACTTGTAACCAAACTCAAATGATATTAAAAATAATGAAGACAAGGAAAAGAAGATGTTTCATAGCCACTGAGTAATACCTACATTAGATTAAATTCTATAGCTAATTATGATGCATGTATAAAATCTCATTTCTAGTTTTGTATAAATAACAGATAAGATAACAAAATAATATATCTAATATTAAATTCATTGGGTCATTTAGGCCACTAAGGAAGTCTTGTTATTATTGTCACAATCTACCCGTGAACACAAGCGCCGATACAACGCATATGAAAAATCGAACTTTTCAATATTTTTATCGCTCAAAGTCCCGCTTTGCAATAAAAATTATGTTCAAAAGTCGCCTAAGTCTTAAAACAGTTTAAGATATCGTTCATAGCGAGGGAAAATAGTATTATAGTTAGTTACCGATTTCGTAAATTACTAATATACTAAGGTATATTTTTAAACAGACCAAAGACAAAAGCGTAGTGGGGCAGGTTGGGGTTATTGAACCATCGTGGACGCCGTAATAGCTAACGGAACTAAAGACTTCAGTGCAGGCGACCCACAACCTATTCAACTTAAAACAAATATAAAAACTTCGAAAGTTTCAGGCAGTGCTGAATATTGGATTACAGGTATTTCCATCAGGATTCAGGCTTTTAGAATGTTTGTTTCACGACTGTAGGTTTCTGGCGTGATTGTTACATAAAAATTGTAGGCAGAAATTTAAATATGTTGATGAAGATGGGTTATTTAAATAAAGTCCAAGACAATGAGAGCACTTAATTTTAGACTTAGTGAGTTAAGCTCTATAGTAGAAAGAAGATAAAGGATACATGGTCAAATTTACAAGATTGATCTGCATTCAGGTCATAACAATACTTGTTACCTGAAACTGAAGATTGGATTACAGGTAACTAGCATCAAAATTCAGGCTTTAACAAAGTTTGTCTTCCGCTGGCTACCTCATTCGCACACCGAAGGGCACAAATCTGTTTTTTTCACAGGAATGAACCAAAACTTATCCCAGAATCAGACAGCTGACGAAACTTGTATATACAAATAAGATTAAGGAGCAAGAGAAGACCAGTTTTTATTTAAAACTTCTTGCACACTCTTTACCTTTCATGTAATCTATTACATTTGATTATCTGACTTTTAAAAAGAGTGGCCATGAGTTTCTTTGCTAGTGTTCTTCTCATAAGGCTCTACGCATTTTGGAAACTGGAGATTATGGATCGACACATGCAGGCAGTGATGAGTTTCACCTAATTCACCTTTACAATACAGTACATCTGTGGCGTCTGTTTGTGTCGATCTATGATTTTTATCTGTAGCTTCAGTTTAACGTTTATAAATATCACTTAGTCTCTTAAATAAATGATTTTGAATTTGAATTAGAATTAGAATTATAGGACTTTCACTAAAACCATATGGAAGTAAAATCATCTTCTTTAAATTTTCGTTTGTTTGTTCCGACAATCTCTAGAACGGCTGGTCTGATTTTGACAGGACTTTTCTGGCAGATACCTGATGTTGTAAGGAATAAATTAGTTTAAATTTATTCAAGAACAAATAACATTTTGGAACAAAATTAACACCAATGAAATAGTGAATAATATCCTACTTAAAAGAAACAAACGGAGATAATCAACTACCGAAACTGACCAAGAATTAAGCGTGGCGTAATTTTTTCACCAAGACAAGGGGCCCTCACAACTGTTAGAAGCTGGAATCGTATGGTCTATTATGAATTCTAATACTTCGGGGCTTCAAATATTGCATTATTACCATACAGATGCAGCCCAGTTTTAGTTCCAAGCGCGTTTTGTTTTATTGTTTTACACGAAAAATAAATTTGCGAGGCCTTCACACAAGATACGTTTTTAAATATTTCGTAAGCTAAACCTAGCTACCCGACAGCATAAATATGTTGGAGTGTAAGGAAAGATATTTTGTAAAGCTATAAAGAAACTTTATTAATATTTCTACTTTTATTTCTTAAATATTTTTTTCCCCTATCCATCCCCCAAAGGCCGGCAACGTACTTGTGACGCCTCTGATGTTGCAGGTGTCCACCAGTGTTACCAGTCATGTCGACTCGTCTGTCCCCGAGAGTTACAACAATTATTCTTAACTGGCTGACCCGTGCAACATCGTCTGCGTGTTTAAAAAAATGTAAATTTGTAAACGTTTACGCATATTTCTTTTCATGCTCAGCTCCTATTGGTTATAGCATGATGTTAAATGCCTTCCTTGATAAATGGGCTATCCGACACTAAAATATTTTTTCAACAAGTAGTTCCTGAGACTCAACCAAACAAACTAAACAAATGCTTTATTATTATTAGTTTTGATTTATGGCACGCACGCTTACCTACCGGCCATTGTCTCCCAGGAGGAACGTACAGTCAGGACCCCAAGTTTTAATTCTTATAACATTTCCTAACATTATAATTATTTTATTTTAACAACATGCTGCAGAGAGCAATTTTGATCTACACCAAATCGCTTATATTTATACTAGTTAACTAAAAACAAAAATTACAAACACACTATTAGAATTAAAAAACTAAAATAAATAGATAAATGCACAATGCACCTATCTGGCGTATTTAATTGTACAATGAATTATACAGTATCGTTTATAATTCCTACTTAAGCAGCCTATTAGGTTTTTTTTTGTTACGTGTGAAAGATAACAATGTTTACTGTTGGCTATTCACGGGAGATAGATCATAGATCATCGCTGACTTCTATTTTTAAGATGAAATAATTATGTTGCATATTATTTTCAGCTACTTCGTAAATTTAAGCGAGCGTAAACGCAAAAGACATGTTTTTTTGACGTAACATTATAAATCTTTGACATTCTCAATTTTTTTTTACTGTGATACGCATGTATTATACATGTAAACCTTCCTCTTGAATCACTCTTTCTATAGGTGAAAACCGCATTTAAATAAATCCGTTGGGTAATTTGGCAATTTAAGCGTATTAGTGAACGGGCCATCTTGACCGGGCGGCACTATCTACTAATAGAAGTCTAACCTAAAATGACAGCATTCGTTGTATCGTATTTCGTTGGTGAGTGCGAAACCGATGGCCCAATGATACAGAAGTTTCTTAATAAATCACCAGAGTGTCGTTCACCAAGTAGGTGACTCGCTGCATTGATGCATTGCCTGCATTCGCAATGAGTATGGTAGCCCCCACTCCTGAATTCTCCTCATGCTGTTGAACAGGCTGAGTAGAGTTACCTTGGCAGGCTCAAACATAAAAGAAAATCAATAATTTTGATTATTTTTTAATTAAAAATACATATGAAAATATATTATTATTAAAAAATAAGATACCAAATCAATTACATTACTTAATTAAGCTTAACATCGAACAGTTTCACATAAAATTAAAACATAAGACATGTTAATAAACAATGAGTTATGAATTAATTAAATTAATAATCAAACATATTAACTTTGAAAAGAGAATAAAATTTATATAAATTAAACTAAATATAGCTCAAGTATTAAGTTGTATTAAGCCGGCACAATCCGTTGGAGACCGCAGAGGAATATTTGAGCCCGGCGGCGGCCATGAGTCATGGCCCATCACATGACGACGGAGGCGTGTCTGTGCGGTAAGACCGGCGTCCGACACAGCTACCTGCCGGCATAGCGTGTAGGAGGCTAAAGATTTTTGAAGTGAAACTTCTTTAGGCGCATGAGGGTAAAATTTTTACAAATGTAACGTCACGCAAGTATGCAACGGAAGTGTCGAAAAAGAGAGAGAGAGCGATCGAGACCGATTGAGAGAGAAGAAGACAGGGCGAACGTAGCATGAAGCAACTAGCGATGGAGTGAGAGTAGGGAGCAAGCAAGTGAGAAAGATCGAGAGAAAAAGTGAGATAGAGCGATTGTCGCATCACGTACAGTGCCATGGAGCGAGAGGTGGGAGAGAGCTAAGAAGTTTCACTTCTGACATGTGTACTTTGTACGCACGCACTTCTTTTTTAGTTTCCTAAAGTTCTCAAATATAACCGTGTTGCTGAAAATTTGGCTGGGTATATTATTATTATTGCCTTGATATCCTTACAATAGTTGAGAGGTTGCCGAAGTTTTTGCGATGTCGTGGAATGAGATAGAGTCATTTTGACAGCTAAACATGAAAAAAAGTCAAATGTAAACAAAACTGGAGTGCACCCACGACGGATTTTTTTTTGGGCCAGTATGGAGGAGATCGCTTCAGTTGGGTAATTATCAGTCGGACACATATGACACCCGTGCAGGTGTAAGTCATGACAGCATCTTAGGACCGACGCATTTTCTAATAATGATCAATGACTTGCCCGATGTACTTAGATCAGCCCAATGCCTGATGTTTGTAGACGATCTGAAGCTATTCTTGAGAATCAATAACCCGGACGACTGTGAAGCACTCCAAAGGGACATAGATAGTGTTGTAGCCTGTATTCACAACCGGATAGAATTTAGTGCATCTACTCGATCTCTCCCCTCGATCCCTATGGATCGAGTCCCAAAATACGTGATTAAAGATTTGACTCTGGACTCGCGCCTTACCTTCAATACGCATATCACAAATTTATGTAAAAAAGTTTCAAATCCTTAGGTTTCGTTGTGAGAATGTCTTCGCCTTTTCGATGCAAAAACACTATCATCATATTGTACTTCTCTTTTGTTCGCAGAACATTGGAGTATAACTCTATAATCTGAGACCCGCACTAGTACTACTACTGTTTGTCTGTACAAATTTACTGTGTTTTTATGAAACATACATATATGATTATTGTGATTGAAAAAAATCTATACTAATTTTCTTCTTTGTTTTATTTTTACTGCATACATTTTCTACGGAACACTCATTACCAATCAATAGCTATTATATAGCAAACATGCAAATTACGAATACCATATCTGTAACAATTCTAACTATTCTATAATTTGCTATGTACTGTTCAAGAACAGAAGCACAAGAAATAGCTATCTCTTTCTCTACCATGCATTCCGTATTATCTTTCGCATTCGTAATCATAATATACGTATACACTTATAAATAAGTACGTCATGTCATACCTGAAAAATAATGGGACGCCGGTCATTATGAAAGTAACCTATCTTTCTTTAAATATCATTGCGTCAAAGCGATTGTTTGTTTGTGTTTCTCATCTTAGCTTACATTAGTAAACTAAAACGAATTCGTATCCTAGAGAATTAAACCACTTAATACGTACGCACGCGGTTAGGAATTCATTAAGAATTACATCGACATTTGAAAATGATAAATTGAATACATAAAATCATACAAGTGACCATTATTTGTACTTCGTTTATAAACTTAGGCATCAGAGCGAAACAGTACATAAGTAGTTATAACGTTTAATTCAAGTAATCGCCTACCAACTCGCACCCATTCAACTCATCCCCAGCTACCCTGTAACCATATCTTACGATTACGATCCCCGAGTGGGTCGCTGAGAGCGGCAACGTTGCGTGGATCTCCATCTTTAATACGGAAAAACTAAGTTAGAATTTAAAACACGTGATAGATTCTCCTGACCCTTTTTCTTCAATATGCTTGTGATTTTAGTTATTTGCACGAGATAGGTATGAAATTTATATTACAATGGCTGATAACTGCTGTTTGTGAACGGAATAAGCCTGTTTTCACATAAGTTTGGTTTGGTTTCACATATATCTATAATTAGCGCGTAGCTACGGTATAAAATCATATTATATATAATTTATACCTCTTTATAAATAAAAATATGTGCGCCAAGAACATAAAACTTTACTATATCAAGCTGGAAGTTGAGAATTTATCGTGTGAAACTATTCTGAAATCTTTTTAAATCTTGCACCGCAATTTGACTGGCCGGTGCGGGGGTCGCTGCGCTGTACGTGGTCGAATGCTATGTTGCCAGATCGTGCTGCCTGTAGACTGTGACGTACGATAGCGCTTTTTATCGTTACACCACAGCAACGAAGCGTGATGCCTTTAAACGACTTATTTCTGGTTAAGGCGTTTTCATGTAGTCTTATCGCATTCACGCGGTTTGATGTTTAAAAATACCTACCTATTTAGTACCTACACTATATTTGATAATGTTTTGCTATCTTGTCTATATTTTGAGTTTCTTTATTAAATACATTTATAGTATTATTTTATTAGAGAATAAAATATACCTGCTTAAAATACCATACCTAAACATTTATATAATTAAATTTTCTTTAAATTTAAAAGTTGTTAATTTGTATAGATTTTTATTTGTGCCATAGATCTTTATTTTGAACAAGAGCCGCCATTAGCTTCTTGTTTTTGAGCGAGACTTGTGATTAACGAGACTCGCTCGGGTCGTAATTTGCCTTACGAGAAGGGCTCGAGTTCTTTTTACATGTGGAGCTCGAGTGAAATTTATAATAAAAATATAAATAATGCTATTTAGATACTGATATTTAATAACATTAGATTTAAATAATTGCTAGCAAATAATATTATAATTATAAATAGGTACATTACTGTGCTATGCTGTGCTAGTGCTGTCTGTAGACTGTGACTACGATAGCGCTTTTTATCGCAACATCACAGCAACGGAACGTGATGCCTTTTAAACGACTTATTTCTGGGTACAGCGTTTTCATGTAGTCTTATCGCATTCACGTGGTTTAATGTTTAAAAATACCTAACTATTAATTACTTTTACTATATTTGATAATGTTTTGCTATCTTGTCTATATTTTGAGTTCCATTATGAAATATATTTATAGTATTTTTTTATTAGAGACTAAAATATACCTACTTAAAATATTATACCTAACATTTATATAATTATATTTTCTTTAAATTTAAAAGTTGTTAATTTGTATAGATTTTTATTTGTGCGATAGATCTTTATTTTAAACATGAGACGCCATTAGCTTCTTGTTTCCGAGCGAGACTCGTGATTTACGAGACTAGCTCGGGTCGTAATTTGCCTTACGAGAAAGGCTCGAGTTCTTTTTACATGTGGAGCTCGAGTCTTCTCTGAATCCAAACTTATGATTAAAATAAAAACAATGCTATTTAGATACTGATATTTAATAACATTAGATTTAAATAAAGGCTAACAAATAATAGTATAATTAAAATAGTACATTACTTACATAAATCTGTTAAGCTCAAGTTGAATACGATTTAGGCATGGAATAGGCTCATATCAATAAAAAAAATTTATTGATCTGAGCCTATTCCTTAAATATTTACACAAGCGTAAAAAAAATCCGCATCATCGCTTCCTGCTAGTTTCCTTTAATTACTGGCAGTATTGTCACGTTGAATGGCAATGATATTTCTCTGTGCTAGAAAAAAGCCAGGTATCTGGCCCTAGAAGCTTTGATTACTACTAGTTTTTGAAATACAGCAAGAGCACTCAGCCCTCATGAACCTAATCGTTTCGACCCTAAAAATTGTAACTATCATCTTATCTTTGGTGTTTACGCAGTTTGAGACTTTCCGCAGATGCAGCAACAGCGCTGACATATCCAGCTGTACTTGGAGGACGTGATTGTCGAACCAAGTTGTATCTCACACTAAACGCTTACCCATTTTCTATGGCAGTAAGACAGTATCGACATACCATCTGGTCTCCTCCTATAGTCTCATACCATACCATTGGGTTCATGTACAGCTGTAACACCAGCGTCAACAGTAGTATAATGTTATCACTATTGGCACATATGGCTAGCGCTTCTGCTATAAGGAAGGCCATGATGTCCGAGACAGTCAACAGCTTCTCGACAGTGTCAAAAATTCGGAGAAATACAAGCCGCTCCTAAACGGAGCCAAGTGGCAAGGCGAAATGTAACATCGTCCAAGGAGTTCCATGTTGGGCGATGAAAGGGCCTGAATTCATAAACCTAATTTCCACTCTTCAACAGTCAACAAATGAGCGCGCTCAGCATGACTAGTTAATGTATCAATAAGTGTTTCCTTTTTTAAAATACATAGAGGCGCATCCCATTGCCTCTGAGAGAATGGAGGAGTAGGTAAAAATCTCTCTCTCTTCTTCTCTCATTTCTTTTTTTTTAAATGGATGAATAAAACCACTCTATACCTGGAACCCCATCCCTATAAGTAATTCTCACCCGTACCGGATAAAACATAACTATACATATAAAATGAGGTTGTTTGTTATACGGTCCTTTCCGTCGGAAAGGGGGTAGGGGGTCGCCTGTGTAGTGGCCTCAGTGGTTTACTCTCTCCAAAGCCACCCTCACACTAGTGTACCTTTTATGTTGAACCTACATAGGTACACATAGAGATACGTACGACCTAAGTATCGATCGTACTTTGAGACTTATGTTTTGTCTGGGTGTTTGGGATGAGAATAATATTATTATAGATGTGTTTATGTATCTACATAGGCAGTTAAATACATGGGTTATGCAAAGATGACACATAGTTGCAGGCATTTAATTTGCTGTATATTGCTATCTACACAATTTTCCATAAAATCAGCTAGTTTTCGTAGGTTTATTTTCTACCTCATTTATTATTATTATTATTTTTATGACCACATTACTTAACAATAGGCCAGTGACACTACAGTTACAATTATAGATGCAAACAAATAAAATTGAATTGTCTATTAGTAATTTCAAATCGACAGCTCTTCACTAAATGCATAAAAAATTATGCTAACGGTACTTACATCCATAATCAAATTTACAAAAAATCTCTGTCACACTGTTGTTTGTGTGGCGTACAAATACAAAATTAATTAAATTTAACACAGTAGATCTCAGTAGATTGGATTCAATGCCTAGTAGGTATCTACTGTTGTTTAGTTCAGTATCATTTGTGCTTACAAAGTGCGGTATTCTTACAAATAATAATACTAGATAATAAAGTAACGCCATTAAAAGCCACCGCCCGTAACAAATAATAGGCGTAATGTTCCCCGGGCCTCACTTGTTAGAGAGAGAACGTATCCGCTTGACTGCTTACAAAACCGGTTAGGACCAGAATAATACGCAGATCACGGAACTTGACAGCTTTTTTAATTCCTATGATCCGGTCAAAATAGACAAGGTCATTTTATATATGAATTTGAATGTCAAAAACGCCATTAATAAGAAAATATATAATTGCCCGTTGATATTACATTTTAAAGTTGTTTAAAATCAAACAAAACAATTAATTTGTCTCATGAAAGTTACCCTAATAGTTTTTGTTTTTAAAAATAGGTACGTATCTATTTTTAGGGTCCCGGCCATAACGAGTAACCAAATGATGGCTGGATGAGGCAAGTAATACAATTATTTTAATAATTTTAGTATATATATTAATGTCTATCTAGCTAGCTACGTAATAGTAACAGTAAAGACGTGATATAATATTTTGTCATACATGCTATATGCCAACCTTCTCTTTATCTTTTATTTTCTTTTTATTTTAATTTTTTTAATAAAATAAAATGGTAAATACATTTTACTTCATTCTTTTCATCTTTACACAAATAGTATAGTATAGTATAATGACTAAAATCTTATGTAGCTAACCACAATAATTAATATGTACTAAGCTAATCGATAACGCTACGCCCATTTCGTCTAAAACGACAACGCTCAAATTATACATACGATGACTAAAACGTTTTGACTCAATATACAAACATTCAGTATTATTATTACTTTGGACTAAAGCGTTGTTTGCCACTCAAACTGAGCGAGCGAGGTCATTACGTACAAAATGAGGGCGACCCATTCTGATATTTTACCACTATGCTCGTCTGTCTGATAGTTATTTGAAATGTTATGCGTATGTTGTAGTATCGTCGCTCGCAGGTTACACGATAGAGATAGATATATCGACTGTAGCTTTGACTACCGATACCAGACAGAGATAGACGAGCCTGCTGCCGACAACCGCTAGGAATTTGCCAGCGGACCAATACTGGCAGTCCGCCATACTGGCACTGGCAAACGCGTCGGTCCGTGTGTGCCTTGAGTGAAAGGAACAGAATTTCGGTCTACCTCGGTAAAATGAGTGTGCGTTACGATCGCAAGACGTAGACCGGCTACTTTGTTCGCCTAATTTTAAGTCATAAAGGTAGTGTTATATTTGTGATTTGCATAATTAATTATATTACAAATCTGTATTGTAATATTTAACCCGTCTGACCGTCAGAGATAAAAGTGGATTGGATTAATGCGTTCAGGGACTATCGATAGCATTTGCGCTTTTGACAGACTAGTTTATTTGGCCGGCCATTTTGTATTTTCTTGCAGAACAGAAGCGAAGTGACAGAAGTTCGCGGAAAATAATTGATTTGCATTTTCCTAGTGTTTGCTATTATTTCTCAAGGTTATCATTTACGACAGTGAAAGCCGGACAAAAGATTAATGTTTTCATACGTTTGAATGCGCGCGAGGAAAAGTTATTGAGTGTTAAATTAGATTGTGAAGTGTGGGATTGTGTCGAATTTAGATTCTTGAGTGAACATGGACCAAAACACAGAGATATTTGTATGAGAGTTATTCAATTTCGAGATAACTATATAATGACAGTGAGTATTTCGTATTTCATATATACATATTGCATGGAAATTCGTCACAATTTGTTAAATTGTTGGTGTTACCGTATAGTTGTTTGTGTTTTGCCAACACCATTGCTTCTATAACCTGGGCAACGGTCAACCGGTGAATTGAAATTAGAAATTTTCTTTTCACATTAAGCCATACACATCGTTTGTAAATAGATTTGTTTATTAATACTTCTTTTGTTTGCATATTTTGAATTCGTCAAGCTTGCTGTCAAAGCTTGTAATGATACGTTAAAATTTTGGAAAGTTAATTGTTTTTTTGTTTACTAACATAATACCTATCTGTGAATAAGTTGCATAAAAATCTTGTTGTAATGTTGTACATATGTTATTATACATTCTAGTAGATCAAATATATTTTAACTGTTGCTAACTATAATCATAAAATAGGTAGCTTAAAACCTATAGCTAAATAATAATTGACTGTGCCTGAAATTTTCAGAGGCAGTGATGTATTGGTCATATTGTCTCATAATCATTGCTTATAGAATGATTATAACTTGTTCACAGGTATCGTAGAACATGGCCACTAAGCATGCAACTATCCCATCTTCGCCACCAAATGGTGATTCAGGTTAGTTTTTAAGGTGATGTTTAATTTATTTTTTAAAATCAATTATGCTGATAATCATAACCATTACTTAACTTTAAACAGTAGGGTTTGTGTTATGACCCAAGTATGACAAAGCCAAGAACCACTGTTAAGAAACTGGTTTTCAAATGAAATAAGAACCATTTTGAAAATGGTTCATCTGTTTGAGAACTATGATCAGACAGACAAACAGACAGATATTAATGTGAAACTTATAAAACTGCTCTTTTTGCGTCTGTGGTTAAAAATAATGAAGAAGCATTGTTAAAGTTAAATAAAGTTTAGTGCAATAAGTTGGTATGTGTATGCTTTTAAAACTTAAAAAGTTTTGTCACTATTGAGCTGAAGTTTTGATATGAATATGACCTGCTTTATTATTGTTTTTATTTATTGTTTTTATATATTTTAGTTGTGAATTGTGTGGAAAATGTAGAGTAGTTATTTTTATTAAGCTTCTGCTGTTTATTTGTAGAAGGTAGACATGATATGGTGGAAATAAAAGGTATCTAGTGTGACAGCCCCTTTTTACAGGTGTTTTTTTTTTATAACTTATTTGAGCTTTGTTGCAGCATGTAATGATTTAAAGTATGTAGTGATAATACCTCTTTGTTAAGAAGAGGCTCATGTCCAGCTGTAAACTTTTAAAGGTTGTTGATAGTTTATTGGTATTAGAAACCATTTTATTGATGTTCATGGAGTGAGTTAACTTGCCCCTCTTCTCCCGCTAATTTAAGGCAACAAACTCGGAACGTCTCGTGAGTTGCAGATATCTAAGGTTAGCTTTGTACACTGACCATCAGGTGACCGAACTATTAATTTGCCGCAATACCATAAAAAATAGTTGTTCATGTTAAAACTCCGCATTTAATAATAATTTTTCGAACTTCTGACACACAACACCATGTAGTCCAAAGCTAAGCAGAGCTTGTGCTATAGATACTAGACAACTGATATGTATATGTACATTTATTTCAAGGAAGAATTTATGTATACTGTTTGTCAAGTCAAACGACATTCTAAACATAATTTTGGTTTATGCTCTACTTAGTGACTCAAAATCAGAAATTAGCCCCATAGCATCACTTTGAGAAGGACAGCCTTATATAATAATTACTAGCTGACCCGGCAAACGTTGTTTTGCCATATAAATAATTTCCTAGCAATTTCTAGTGTAGACAAAAAATCACTTATTGTAAGTATGTATGTATGTTAGAATGTGTATATTGTATGTATGTAAAAATGTGGTATATGCGTGAAATAAGCATGGAGCGCTGTGAACGATGGAGGAATATAAAATCAACAAAAGGCAAACATTATTTTTAAGTTATTATAATTTATTCCTTAAAATTATATATCATTAATTAAACAATTACGACAGTAACAATATTAAACAATATCAATCTCTTAATGCTATAGCGTGAACAATGTTTTTTGTTAGTCCATCTTTAGCTAACACAAACAAACTGGATGGTTTACCCACTCGAGAGCATGCCACGTATAATTGTCCGTGTGAAAAACATGGTGTTCTCAAATCTAATCCACAAACAGACATCGTTTGA
>PKRV01000819.1:0-36870 GCA_003709505.1 Hyphantria cunea | reverse complement strand
AGGCGCTCATAGCCCAGTTGCACTCGGTGTTTAGAAACAATCACCGAGGGTAAGCAACGACGGCGCGGTTAGTACCTGGATGGGTGACCGCTAGTGGCATGTTATCATGAGCGTCTCCGTGATTCGGAGGTCACGTTAAGCAGTCGGTCCCGGTTGTTATCATAGGATAACAGTCGTGAAGCTTAGTTGGAGGCCTTTGGGCGGCTTGAAAACATCCGACGGTAAGATTACGTAGCCACAACGTTGTCTTACCAGTCCCCAACCCGCACTTGGCCAGCGTGGGGACGTATGGCCTTAACCCTCTCCTGAGAGGAGACCCGAGCCCAGCAGTGGGACGTTATGGGTTGTTGATTGATTGATTGAAGTTTCAGAATGAACAAATCAAAAGTAATCTAGATGCCTCATTTATTATATGTGGTACCTGTTTTCATTCATCTGTGGTTGAGTGTGTTTTAGTGTGTAAATGTGTTTGTATTAAGATAACGCTTTTCTATTGAAGCAATTTTTTGGTTAAATGTTCACTGTGTTCATGGCTTACTGCACCTTTGTTTTCTTAAAGAAGTCTAGATGCGAGTGTAATAAGTGCCATGTTAATGACATATTGCAAACCTATTCTATGGAGGCATTTGAGTAACAAGTAACAATTGATTTATTAGGCTTTCATATTGAGATGAGGTGTTTACTGTGTGCATTAACTCAATTGTCGGGTTAAAGATTTTAATCTTGAACCTGATTTTTTCTCAGGTGAGTCTTAGTCTCTAAGAAGGTCGTTGAGCTCAGCTTGACTGATCAAAGGTTAAACACTTAGTAATCAAAAGCGATGTGTGTTTCTATTCACTTTGGCGAATATAAAACAAAATAAATCTGTAGAGTTAAAATCAAAGTGAGAATTGGTAAAAAAGCTAAATATATATTGATACTACAAAATGTTATTGTGATTGTTTCTAAGAAAAATTAAGGGCTACCCTCATAAATCAGTAAAAAAGGGACTATTAAAAAAATCTTCTTTTGTATACATGATTATAATTTTTCTGGTATTAGGTGCATCATATCTACGAAAATGAATTTGCTCCAGATAATTTTGAGTGTTGCCTAGTGTTATTGTTCCGTGATGGTGTTATTAGTATCTGTGACAACTATGTTTGTAAAGTAAATGTAAAGGATAAATTCTATTGCTGGAGTTTTATTTTAACCAGTCATATTAATCTATTAAAATTCTTAATTGAACTACNCACGAGAATTTTATATATATAGAAGATACATATATGTAAGTTTCTATGTTGGTTCAAATAGAATATAAAATAAAATCAGTATTCAGTATCAGTATCAGTATAAGTTTCAGAATGAACAAATCAAAAGTAATCTAGATGCCTCATTTATTATATGTGGTACCTGTTTTCATTCATCTGTGATTGAGAGTGTTTTAGTGTGTAAATGTGTTTGTATTAAGATAACGCTTTTCTATTGAAGCAATTTTTTGGTCAAAGTGTTCACTGTGTTCATGGCTTACTACACCTTTGTTTTCTTAAAGAAGTCTAGATGAGAGTGTAATAAGTGCCATGTTAATGACATATTGCAAACCTATTCTATGGAGGCATTTGAGTAACAAGTAACAATTGATTTATTAGGCTTTCATATTGAGATGAGGTGTTTACTGTGTGCATTAACTCAATCGTCGTGTTAAAGATTTTAATCTTGAACCTGATAAATTAGATTTTTTCTCAGGTGAGTCTAAGTCTTTAACATGGTCGTTGAGCTCAGCTTGACTGATCAAAGGTTAATCACTTAGTAATCAAAAGTGATATGCGTTTCTTTTCAAACTTTGGGGAATATAAAACAAAATAAATCCATAGAGCTAAAATCAAAGTGAGAATTGGTAAAAAAGCTAAATATATATTGATACTACAAAATGTTATTGTGATTGTTTCTAAGAAAAATTAAGGGCTACCCTCATAAATCAGTAAAAAAGGGACTATTAAAAAAATCTTCTTTTGTATACATGATTATAATTTTTCTGGTATTAGGTGCATCATATCTACGAAAATGAATTTGCTCCAGATAATTTTGAGTGTTGCCAAGTGTTATTGTTCCGTGATGGTGTTATTAGTATCTGTGACAACTATGTTTGTAAAGTAAATGTAAAGGATAAATTCTATTGCTGGAGTTTTATTTTAACCAGTCATATTAATCTATTAAAATTCTTAATTGAACTAAATCAATTATTATTTTAATAAAACAAATATATTTAGTAAACGGATAAAGACTGCTGATAGGCGCTCATAGCCCAGCTGCACTCGGTGACTAGAAACAATCATCGAGGGTAAGCAACGATGGCGCGGTCAGTACCTGGATGGGTGACCGCTGGTGGCATGTTACCATGAGCGTCTACGTGATTCGGAGGTCACGTTAAGCAGTCGGTCCCGGTTGTTATCATACGATAACAGTCGTGAAGCTTAGTTGGAGGCCTTCGGGCGGCTTAAAAACATCCAACGGCAAGATTTACGTAGCCACAACGTAGCTTGCCTTGCCAGTCCCCAACCCGCACTTGGCCAGCGTGGGGACGTATGGCCTTAACCCTCTCCTGAGAGGAGACCCGATCCCAGCAGTGGGACATTATGGGTTGTTGTTTGTTTGTTTGGATAAAGACTGCACGGATGGCCCATTACCAATAAACCACTGTTTAAGCACCCTGAGTGTTATGAGTTCCTTCTGTACATTAGACAACACTTAGTATGATCCTCAAATTGTTGTTCTGTGTCTAGGTATATTTTATGTACATTTCATGTATGTTTGTAATGTCACCCACAACACAGGATATATATTTCTAATGTGGGATATGTGTATAAATAAAAAAAGTGTGTGCCAGCTCCGAAGCACGACCGGACTTTACGTCACGCCATAAGCTTCTTCGCATTTGTATTACTAAATTGAATGAAACACATAAGCGCCATGAAATTCTCAGCCCTTGCGTCATTTTGGTCACAAGTAATCCCAAAAATAAACGTTCCAGCGCTGCAATGTTTTAATAGTCCTTTAGACGACATAACCAATGACATAGCTGCAGCGTAACGCCTTACTTTTTAACCGACTTCAAAAAAGTAGGAGGTTCTCAATTAGATTGTAATGTTTTTTGTTTGTTACCTCAGAACTTTTTACTGGGTAAACCGATTTTGTTGATTTTTTTTTAGTTGAAAGCTGGTGCTTCCTATGTGGTCCCATTTCAATTTGGCACTGTTCTTGAGGTCGGATTTGTTTGTTAATTTTTTTAGATTATGATTACTTAAAGTGTGAAAATCGTGTCATAAGGATTAAACTCCATAAAGCTTATAAAACTATGCATACGACTGCATAAGTTCATATTTTACGTATTTTATTTTCTATTATCCAATATTATTGTTTTGCACGAAGTGTCTATGTAGATTGGCCTGAGTAAACATAGTAAATGAAAAGATTATGTGTATGTTTCCATACTTTGCATATAATTTAGCTTATTGGTCATAGCAATAGGTTCTAGTTCTCTTATTTACCATATCATATAAGTAAAGGATAGTAAAGTTTGCCAAACATGGTGCAATTAAATTGTTGCCTAATTAATGTAAATAACAAAAATGCTTATAGGGCTCATTTTAATATTAGACACCAATAAGTATTTCTTGTCATAAGTATATACTAACTATTGCATAACACACTGCAATGAATGTTAGTTTATATATAAACTAAGCTGCTGCCGCGGTTTTTGTTGTATTGTCTCATAATGTTCACTATTTCATTAGCTTTAATTTAGTTTTGGTCGTCGCCACGTCGCTGTCTACTGCGCCAAGTGTTGTAGGTCCAAATTCTACTTTTTTTTTCGTGTGGAAACCCCCCTCGGGCCTTCACCCCACCGGAGTTTGCGGCGGGGCGGTGTGTCGGAATCGAACCGACTAAAACCACACGGTGTGCCACTCGGCGCCTGAGACGGGGGAGATTTCGATTTAGAGCTTTCTTACGCCATCCGGAAGGTTCAAATCCTACCTGCAACAACCCTTTGTGTGATCCCCAAATTATTGTTCTGAGTCTGGGTGTTCTTTGTGTTGGTTTCATGTATGTTTGTAAGGTCCTCCGCGACATAGGATATATATTCTAAAGGCGGGAGTTGTCTTTTTAAAAAAAAACCTTTATTGCTAAATTAAAAGTAGGCAAGATCATTTCATCATTACATCAGCTACTTGTCTGTGAAACAAAACCAGTTAGGAAAACAACACAAAAACAATTAAAATAAAGGAAAATCTTTTTATACTACGGGCGAATTGAAAAACCTCCTTTTTTATGGAATAGGGGTCAAACTAGCAGACTTATCGCCTGATGGTAAGCAATTACCACCGCCCGTTACACCCGTAACACCAGACGCGTCACAAGTTCGTTGCCGTCCTTGGGGATGGGGAGGGGGATGATGTGAAGGGTTGGATCATTGGCCTCCGGTATCCTCACTCACTCGGTAAAATACAGCGCAGGTGCTGTTTCACACCAGTTTTCTTTGAGGCCGTGGTATCACGGTCGAGCCGGCCCATGTAGCCACGCTTCGGCATGATTGGGCCGGCTCGATCGGAGTGATACCACGGCCATACATAGTACGACCTCTAACACAACTAATGACAGTTGATTTAACAGTTATACAAATAGTAAAACGAAAATACATACATAAATAACGGACTAAATTTTACTAATTTTCGGAATTATTTTATAGCAATACATTTTGCAATTCGAATATAAAAATGGTTACTGTGTGTCGCAAACTTTTTCATTGATCTTTTAAAGATATACAGTTCTATAGTATACTTATTTCATCTATTTCGCAAGCTTTGGCCAACGTTTGCAATATCAATTCTTAAATTGCCATGATGACAGTAACGAAGAATCACTAAAATTAAGTATTTATCAGTTCATAGAATATAAAAATCGTATTTATTTTCATATTTAGAGCGAGATTAATTGTAATTTAACAAAAATACCTCAATCCGCCATATTTAGTTAAACACCAATCAGAGCGAGTGATGTTATGACTTTATATAAACGTTATTTTGTACGGATAAAATCAACGATACCTTTGCTGTTTGAAGTACTATTGCCAAGTATTTTGTGATTCCTGACTATCAGTTGTCTTGTTTTATGTGATATCAAAATCAAGAGAAGTCAACTAGGGAACTAGGATTTACCAGTCAAACAGCTTTAATTTGTCAACTAACTTGTGGATCGCAAACCTCTTCTTCCTAGCCTTTTCCCACTTTTGGTGAGGTCGGCTCTCCTTGTTTCATGGCGCCAAGACATTCTGTCAAGGGTTGTGGAACGTAAACAAATAACTTGAGTTGACTAGGAGTCTTTTTTATGTATTATCGTACTGTACGACCGCATACCACTTATAGTCTTTGGTACATAGTAGAAATCATATTTAACAAACATAATAATTAAATTATTGCTCTAAACACTAAAAAATAAATTACCATTGAAAATTGTTGACAAACACATACGTGATGTCACGAACAGACGCCATGACACCACCGAGTGTGTAGGCGTGAATTTTAAACTTAAAATTTAAATGACATTTTTTTTCTACTTAAAACTTTATTTCTTGTGGAACACACACAAAAAGTTTTTCAATATTAGTTATCATGCCTATTACTAGCGACCTGACACGGCTGATGATCGGCGCCGATATCGACACGTCGATTATCGGAGGCGTGTGGAGACACTATGAGCGTATGATTTATCTGGGAAATCGAAATCGCTACGATTTATCGTAATGTGTATTGCTGGCTTTATCTGTACAATCTGAAATCGCAACAATATCGACGATATCCTTTGTCAAATTTTGGCATTCTATGAAATGCTCAGAAATATGTTTTTCAGTATTTATCTTTATCTGTGCTTTTCGGTATTATCTGTGCAATCTGAAATCGCAACGATATTGACGATATCCTTTGACGAATTTTGGCACTCTATAAAATGTTCAGAAATATGTTTATCAGTATTTATCTTTATCTGTGTAATCTGAAATCGCAACGATATCAACGATAGCCTTTGACAAATTTTGGCACTCTATGAAATGTTCAGAAATATGTTTTTCAGTATTTATCTTTATCTGTGCTTTTGGCTTTATCTGTGTAATCTGAAATCGCAACGATATCGACGATATCCTTTGACGGAATTTGGCATTCTATGAAATGTGTAGAAATATGTTTTTCAGTATTTATCTTTATCTGTGCTTTTGGCTTTTTCTGTGTAATCTGAAATCGCAACGATATCGACGATATCCTTTGACGAATTTTGGCACACTATGAAATATTCAGAAACAGGTTTTTCAGTATGGATGCGTAATAATGAAATATTACTTCGAACATTTAACACACAACGCCATGTAATCCTAAATTAAAACACCAAAACTCTGAAACAGATATTTGCAGATCATACAAACATTGGGTCCGACCCAGGAAACGAACCCGAGACCTCAAGCACAGCAGTCGCATATGCTACCACTGCGCCACCGAGGCAGCCGAATCGTAATAAACGAGTATTATGGATCATTTCCAACACATTTTGTAGTATTGAAGATAACAATGCAGCAATGTAATGTTATAGTCCCCATAGCAAATGATTACAAATCAACACTGAAATTTATATAGGAGCAATTTTTTCAGAAATGTGTAATAAAATATAATTGAAAATATTATTCTTAACTGAAAGTTTTAATGTGAAGAATATATATAGGAATTTTTTTACTGTTTTATGAATGATTGTTTTAAACTTGGATATTATGTCCGACAATTGTATGCGTTTATTAAACAGCGCCTGCGCTGTGTTTCACCGAGCGAGTGAGGATGCCGGAGGCCCATAATCCAACCCTTCCCGTCATCCCCCAAAGGCCAGAAACGCACTTGTAACACCTCTGGTGTTGTTGTCCATGGGAAGCGGCAATCAGGCGATACGTATGCTCGTTTGCCCGATTTTACACAAAATAAAGAAAATACTGAAAGCGGGGCCGTTTTACAGTTAGCAGGTATCAAAGGTGGAAACAAACCATGCTAAATTACGTCATTTTAGGAAGCTTGAATTTTATGTATATCATTAAGTCTAATATTTTCCAATGAACCAGCTATTCTGAAATCTGACGAGCCAAACACCGTCCCAGACTCGTTTAAAGTTTGTAGGAACTAACGCATTTGCTTTATTTACGGCAGACATACGCGTCATGTGTGTTACTATATGAGTTAGTATAGGTGTTCATACTTCTCAATAATATATTCTAAACTAACAACACACGTGTCGACAGGGAGGCCTATACCCCAACCTCTTCCCCCATCCCCATCCTCCTCCCATTCGTCACCTCTAATGATGCGGGTGTTCATTGGCAGCAATAATCGCTTACCATACGATACCTCTGTTCGTCTGCTCACTATACCATAAAAAATAAAGCTCACGCAGGCCACGCCAAACACCCCACTCACACGCCTGTGCTTGTCAGTACAGTTTTATTTTAGATTTGTGGTGTATTATATTAGCACAAACCTATGACATTCTTCAATGCACATCAAGTAGAACGGTTAGAATATGAATGCCCCGAATTTTTCCAATCAACGGCATTTTATAACATCTGACAGGCCCGACCCAATTCAATACTAAATTCCCAAACTCAGCAGATATTATTGAACATTGATTATCATAATTATTCAAATGTTATTTGATAATACAGGATTGAGTATCATTACAGATTTATTACGTCGGAAGTACCATAGTATAAAAAAAATCAATACAAACAATAGGCACTTTTTATAGGTTGTGCCGGAAGCTGACAAACGGAGAGCGCCAAGATATTAATATTGTTTAAAATGAATCATCAACTATTTTATTATTTATCTATATCCATATGTTATCTTAACTTGATTATTAAATTATACGGTTATTATATATTTTATTGTATGCCTAGTAATTATTAAGATTTTAACTAACTAGGCGTTTATACGAGGTTGGAATCGTTATTTGATAACAGTATAGATTTGACCTATTTAAAAATCATAGGTTAACTAACATTTCACAGACCTGGGACTTAGGAAATAAGTAAATATGATAAGGAAAACTATAAGGAAGGGATGTATACAATCACGCCACGTCAAACTATACAAATCTGTTCCACAATTCAATTGACTGATGTTTGTATTGCAAGCTGTACTCTTTAATTCCATATGACGTCACATGGCCTTTAATGTGACAATATACCCGCGTATTAGCAATAGGGGTGTAGACGAATTTTTTCATAGATATACTTACCGAATACTAATACCTGAATATATCTAAAAAAATATAACTTATAATAATTTATAATCTATACAAAAAAAAAATTAAGTGTCTGTTTTTAATTTCAAAGGTTTTCACTGAATACATATGAAATTATATACGGTACATACATCAGGAAAGCAATTTTTAATTTTTTTCTCTTTCTCTCTGTTGTCCCGTCTAATCTCTGGCTGGTACGGCTCCATTTTGACAGTACTTTCACTGGCAAATAGCTAATGATATTAAGAGTAACTTAAGTTATTTTGTATTTTATAATACTTATGGACGCTATTCAATGTTACTATAACATTTTGTTTAAATTATAAATATTAGTTAAAATATTAGTTTTTTGTTGATTATTTAAACAATGTAAACAAATTAAAATATAATAAGCGCGAAAGTGTGTGTATCGGCAATAATATAATAAAAATTACCAGCAAAAAAATAATTTATTTTCGTTTAGTTAGTCTACGTCCCTATTTACAGTGCTTAGACATTGGAGTCAAAATATCGAATTTGTTGAAGTAGCTCTAGTTAATGTTAACAAGTTACAAATAAAAATTACTACTACAATAACCGGATGTACAATTAATATAGCCGCACACCGTGCCAATGAAGGTGATGTGAAAGTAGCAAGCATGTTTCTGTTCATATGTTAGGTAGTAAATTAGTTTATTTTGTAGTAAATTAGTAGTAGTGGGGTGTATAGGGGAGGACCACAATCTTTCGCTCCCAGCCAACCTCACCTGCACGCGGTGCACCCTGCTGGATAATAAACGAGGCTCGGGCGACCGACCGATGGCGGTATATCCATCCCAACAGGCATAACTAAATACAATAGGCCGGTGATGGGCAGCAGCGTCACCAATGCAACAAGTTACGCCCTGTGACCACCTACCCGCCTGCCTAACGTGGTGATTATGGGCAAAAACCTCCATGAGTAAGCAACAGAAGCCACGGCCCCCAGTTTCCGGTAGTCCCGCTATTTCTGGTCATGGTGGCGACCACGGTTACGGCGGGACAGGGGGTGCAAAGAACCACCGGGTTACGGGAGGCCACCACATACGACTGACCCTGGCAACATTCAACGGCCGCACGTTACGGCTAGACTAGCATCTGGTACAACTTGAGGAGGAACTTGGGAAGATTAGGTGGCACATCTTAGTATTATGTGAAGTCCGAAGAGAGGGGGAGGATACCATAATCCTTGACTCAGGCCACCTGATGTACTTCCGCGAGGGAGACCATCGATCCCAAGGTGGCGTGGGGTTTCTGGTAAACAAGTCGCTTTCTGGCAACGTATTGGAAATTTCCAGTGTGTCGAACAGGGTAGCGTACCTCATTGTCGAGCTTACCGAGAGGTGTAGCCTCAAGGTAATACAAGTGTATGCAGCGACCTCGGCTCACTCGGACGATGAAATTTCAAATTTCAAATTCAAATTTCAAATTTATTTATTGTAACAAAGTATGGGTACAATTCAAGTGCAAGCCCAAACTAGCGTGAAATGTATGCCAGGAATAAAAAAAATAAGGATACCATAATGGTTTACAATTGGAACATACATGATGAGGTGGAGGATATGTTCGATGACATATCGAGGGCCCTCCACTCCACAACTAAAACCCACTACAACGTTGTTATGGGTGACTTCAACGCCAAAGTACAAACTTGCGGCGAATCGGTAATAGGATCCCATGGATTTGGAAACAGGAATAATAGGGGCCAAATGCTCATCAACTTTCTCGAGCGGGAGGGGCTGTTTTTGATGAACTCATTTTTCGAGAAGCGGCCCCAAAGAAAGTGGGCGTGGAATAGCCCTGACGCTATGACCAAAAATGAGATCGATTTCATCATGACGGACAGGAAGCAAATATTCAGAGACGTCTCAGAGCTCAATAGGATTAACACCGGCAGTGATTACCGTCCAGTCCGAAGTTCTCTAAATGTAAACTTCAAAGCTGAACGTGTCCGCATGATGAAATCCAGGCTCTGACCAACTCTGCTTCAAGTCAAGATGGGATCTGAAAAATTTCAGTCTAATCTGGAAAACGATTTTTTGGCATGGAAACCACAAGAGACGTAAGCCAGAAACCTTGAAAATGTGGTTCGAATCCTCAGGAATGAAAGTACGAGATTTTGTCAAATGCAGCGCACAGGCACGAAGTCGAAACTTTCAGAGAGGACACTAGGGTTAATGAAGGAATGACGTGAGAACCCGCCAGTCACTTCATCGGCAAAGCGGACTCTAAACCGAGAGATTAGTAAGCGTGTACGACACGACCTCCGATGCTCCAACGCTCTTTTGATTGAAAGAGCAATCGAGCAGAATCGGGGGTCAAAAGTATTTGTGAAATCTCTTGGAAGAAGCCATTTGACGAAGCTGACCACGGCAAGCGGAGAAGTCGTTGCTTCCAAGCTGGCCGTCCTTTCGGAAGTAGAAAGCTTCTATGGCGATTTGTACGCTTCGCATGCATCTCAACCTGATCCCGAAAATGAGGACCCTAGAGACACATTAATACGCCACTACACCGAAGATCTGCCAGAAGTCAACATTGACGAAATCGAGATGGCTCTTAGACAGCTGAAAAATGGAAAAGCCTCTGGAGAGAATGGCGTTACTACAGAGCTGTTAAAGGCTGGAGGGAAACCCGTACTAAAGGCGCTCCAAAACATTTTCATCGCTGTCCTGTTCGAAGGGAGAACTCCAGAGGCGTGGAGTAGGAGTGTGGTCGTCCTGTCCTTCAAAAAGGGTAATAAAACCATGTTGAAGAACTATCAGCCCATTTCCCTCCTGAGCCAGGTCTGTAAGCTGTTTTCAAGAGTCATCACGAACCGTCTTGCTCGAAGACTCGACGAACACCAGCCACCGGAGCAGGCTAGGTTTCGGAGCGGATATGGCACCATAGAACACATACACACAGTGCGGCAGATAATACAGAAGATCGAAGAGTATAATCAGCCCCTGTGTCTAGCATTTGTGGACTATGAAAAGGCCTTTGACTCGATCGAGATTTGGTCTGTTCTGGAGTCCCTGCAGCGTTGCCAAGTAGATTGGCGGTACATCAAAGTGTTGAGATGTCTCTACAAAGCCGCCACTATGTCCGTACAAGTACATGATCAACATACAAGACCCATACCATTGCATCGAGGAGTGAGACAAGGGGACGTTATATACCCGAAATTGTTCACTAATGTAATGGAGGACTTGTTTAAAACGCTGCACTGGAAAGAACGCGGTATCAATATCAATGGCGAGTACATCTCTCACTTGCGATTTGCAGATGACATCGTCATCATGGCAGAGACGCTGCAGGAGCTACAACAGATGCTGAACGACCTGGCTGACTCTTCTGTGCGCATCGGCCTACGGATGAACTTGGACAAGACCAAGGTCATGTTCAATGAACATGTACTACCGGAACCGGTTGCGGTACACGGTGCCGTTCTCGAAGTTGTTCAAAAATATGTATACCTCGGGCAGACTGCAGTTAGTTAGAAACAACTTTGACGACGAGGTGAACAGAAGTGTCCAGCTAGGTTGGGCAGCGTTTGGGAAACTTCGTCGGTTCTTCTCATCGTCGATCCCACAGTGCCTAAAGACGAAAGTCTTCAATGCGTGCGTCCTACCCGTAATGACATACGGAGCCGAAACGTGGACACTTACGGTTGGACTGGTACATAAGTTCAAAATCGCTCAGCGTGCTATGGAGAGGGCTATGCTCGGTCTTTTTCTAAGGGATCGCATCAGAAACGAGGTGATCCGACAAAGAACCAGGGTCATCGACGTAGCCCACAGGATTAGCAAGCTGAAGTGGCAGTGGGCTGGCCACATTTGCCGAAGAACCGATAAACGTTGGGGTAAACGAGTTTTTGAGTGGAGACCGCGTCTCGGCAAACGTAGTGTAGGACGTTCACAGGCCCGGCGGAGTGATGATTTGCGCGGGACGGCTGGCAGGCGCTGGATGCGAGAAGCAATAGATCGAACTAAGTGGCGTGAAATTGGAGAGGCCTATGTCCAGCCGTGGACTGCGATAGGCTGATGATGAAATTAGTTACCGTTTACTGTCTATAAAACCATATTTTTTGTGTATATGAGCCTGCCAAAGTGACTCCACTCTGCCTGATGGAAAGCATGGGCAGAATCCAACAGTAGTGGTCACCATACTCATTGCGAATGCAGACACGGCAACAATGCCGAATGGCGACGCATACTATAGCAAACCTACCAAATTTCAAACTTGTATTCAACTGATATTCATGGAAATTATCATTTCAAGATATGGTTTAAAATGCTACAGAATGTGTGCTTCAAAAACTGTCGTAGCTACAAAAACTTTAAGAATTTCTGTCGGTGTAAAGTTCACTGCGGACCAATCGTCATACCGATGAATTGGGTCGTTGTCGAGAGCGATTTGATTGAAAGGCGTACTAAATGTTTTAAAAGATTTTGTGTATTTTTGACCTGCCAATTTTTCTGTATCATTTATTTGTTAGGAAACGTACAAGTAAGAACAAATGTACCAGTTCAATCTTTGTACATCGAAAATACAAAATCAACGAAGAATTTTAGTAGTGTCTAAATCAAAAATGAATTTTCAAATTCGGTTTTGTAAATCCAGAGATGATTGAGAGATATTAGTATAGATTTGGTAAGGAAAGTAGAATATTTCAGCTGATCGAACACCTACCGTGCTTTACCTGCCCATCTCTCGCCAGTGACAGGCTTTTACGTTGTTTTCAGTATTACTAATGATAACTTCACACGGCTCACACTCGGCAGTCTGATACAACACTGGACAAAGCTTGTCCTGTAGTAACCAGACTGCTAATGTAGACACTAAAGTATTTCTAAAATATAGATATAGGTAAATACTTTATCTACTGGCATTTCCCGTGGTTCACTCATGTTTTTTGATTCATCAACAACCTATAATGTCCCAATACGACGAGCCCAGCGCTCGGAGTCTCCTCTCAGTAGAGGGTTAAGGCCATACGTCCCCACGCTGGCCAATTGCGGGTTAGGGACTGGCAAGATAACCTTGTGGCTACGTAAATCTTGCCGTTGGATGTTTTTAACTAAGCTTCACGACTGTTATTCTATAATAACAACCGGAACCGATTGTTTAACGTGACCTCCTAATCACGGAGACGCTCATGGTAACATGCCACTAGCGGTCACCCATCCAGGTACTGACTGCGCCGTCGTTGCTTACCCTCGGTGATTGTTTTTAATCATCGAGTGCAACTGGGCTATGAGCGCCTTTCTAAATAGAAATGTTTATTAAAAACTTGTAGTATGAAAGTTGGTATCATAACCCCTGAACCCCGGATAGAAAGTAAAGCCGTCAACCCTGCGTCTAATCACGCCCCGGTTGTGTCGAATTTCCGTTCCATCGGATTATGACAGTGAGGGAACAGAGAGTGCACCTGTGTTTGCGCACACATTAGTACACCATACTATCTCCTGCGTATTGGCTGGTTTCTGTTGAGACTAGCCACCGTGCCGTGGCGGTAATTGGTTCGAAGACAGACTTTCCGGCAACAGTTCGTTCGGCGTACAGCGTGCGACCCAGACCTGTTCGTACATACAGACAAAAACGCGAAGGCATACCGTGTTTTTTTTGTCGCAAACTCCCGCATTACAGAAATTTAAGGACTTGATAGCATTTGTTATAAGCAGGATAGCACATATGACAACAGTGATCTACTTAAAAGTAAAAATAACTAACTAGATATACTACTACTAATTTTTATACATATTCGACTGGACATGGAATATTTTTATTATTTCAATTTTACATACATTAAACGATTGCCTAAAGATGTTAATGTCTTGATTATGAGTTTGGATATTTATTATATTGATTAAGGATTCTATTGTGATAAAACCGAATGGAAAAATAAATGAAGGCCAACGTTTAATGTATGTAAGGAATTAAAAGTCATATTTCAATTATTCTCCGGGTAACATAGGCAATGTTGTTAGATACTGACTTCTAATCTAACTAGAAATCGATATCTCACTACGCTGTGGGATAATACTTTAATGACCTTTGTGGCATGGCAATTGTGTATTCGAACGTCACATCGGAATTTGCAGCTACCACCCACTATTTGATCACGGTACCTTCTTTTAAAATTGTCTGTTGGAACATTATTCTCTAAAGCACACGGTTCCAGTTATCTCATTATTAATCATATTATAATGATGGCATGTGCCAATGCAGTACTGTTTCTACCCTCACCCCATACCCACTTCTGAAATTGTACACTCGAATCGTTTCACAACCCAAAAGTTAGTACATATTAACTCGCGATCTCTCGCAACTGTCCTGATTGTTATTTGCGTATTCAAGGTCTCTATCAAACTGAAAGACCTCTCAAATACTTTACGGTGGCTTCCAGCTTTTATCGTAAGCCTATATTTTGTTTTATTGTAAGGCAGCACAATGACTTATTTTTTGCACAGCATTATTAGGACTATAAGCTACTACTCCTCTTAAACTAAATTTTCATATTATATAGGCATATATAGGTAATATAAAAAATTTGTAACTTAAAGAAAAAATAATGCCCTTAAACATTTATTTAGTTTTTAGTACATGGCGACTTTATACTAAGTTTTAATTTTATCTTTTACAGATGACGAAGCTCAAGGCTCAGTAGATTCCACTCTTCAAGAAGACGATGAAGAGAAACCTGTAAATAGTAATGTTGCAAACATTTTAGCGAGGCTCCAATCTTCAGGTGCACTGATAAAGAAACCTAAGCAGGAGTTCCGCTGCTACACTTGTGACGAGGATTTCCGTGATTGGGAAGATCTAGAAAATCACTTAATCCAACACGTTTCATTGCCCTCTGTGGTGCTCGACAAGCTGCCGTCCGACGACGAAGATGTTCCTCCTTCTGGAGATGAAAACTGGTCTGAAGAAGAAGAGGACGCGCCACCGCCTCCGAGCTCCAAAACTCCTCAAAAAATCGACATATCCCAAATACTCAAAAACACTGGTATCTCTTTAAAAAAAGCGGGTGAACCAGATAACAAAAGCTCTGACGTGGCTTTAAACAAACTTAGTGGCCTAGGGTTCACTATTAAAAAGAATAACACGCCTATAAAGAAGGAGCCAGAATCAGAACAAACATCACACGATGTAATGCAAAAATTAGGGAAATTAGGAGGCATCAAGCTAAAGTTAAAATCAGATGGAAATAATACCAACTCATTTAAAGTGATAAATGGCTTAAAAGATTTTAATGCCTCAGACGAAGAAGACGAAGGTAGTGTCAACGAAGACAAAGACGAAGAATTTGATGAAGATCAAGATAAATCCGGAGAGCATGAAGGATCCGGGGCCGATAACGAATCTGATGGTGAAAATCAGCAAATTGACAGTAATAACCGAAAAACATCTGAGAGCGATGATTCATCAAAGTCTACTGTCAAATCGTCCCCGCTTAAAAAGTTACAGGGTATGTCTGTCATTCAAAAAGAATCTATAAAAAATCAGCCTACTAAAATATCGATCAAAGAAATTGAGCAACCCAGACCACCTGGCAGGCCTGCTGTAAAGCAAACACCAAAACGAGCCAACCTTCCTATTGCTGCAAAAGAAATGCCGCAAACTGAACATGCTCTAGTAAAACAAGGTATGCAAATACAAGAAATTCCAAATAAGCCTCCTGTCACACCAGAACGACGAGAATCACGAGACACAAGTAACGTTGTTGTAAAACAGGAAGTGGAAGCTGTGGAAACACAGTCGTCAAATGTTCCTATATTTTCTACACAAATCAAATCTGAAAGGAGCTCACCACCACCAGTTGATTCAATATCAACACCAATTATAGCCAGAGTTAAAACAGAACATGACGCGCCATCAGCTCTTCCCTCCTCAACTGCACAACCAACACCAACGGCACAATCTGCGCAGTCTGCACAGACAGCTTATTCCAGTCAAAGCACAAAATCAAATGCAGCCATCCCACTTCTACCCGTCACTAAAGTGGAAGATACGGGCATGACCATCATAGAAATAAATGGTGACTCAAATGATGAAGACGATGATTGCTGTGTGGTGTCTGCGACACCAGCGCCCGATATTAAACCCATTATACCTAAAACTGAGAGTGCTCCCATATCTTATCCACCTACTGCATCGTACACTAGTTCACAACCTAATTTTAGTTCTTCGACTATGCTTTCTACACGTTTGACTGCGCCATCCACAGAAAAACAGCATAATTTTAATTGGAATGCGCCAGATTCTAAACCACCATTGGATATGTTGGAAAAAAGTACAGATGACATTTTTGAAAGTTTACTATCAAGTACAACAAAGAAAGAAAGTCTATCAATTTCAGATGCGAGTGAATACATATCCTTGGACACTTTAGGTCCTCAGCATACGTGTGACGTATGTAATACTAGGTTTACTGATATTTCCTTACTAGAAGACCATAGACGAATGACGGGACATTCAAAGTCTTTAGTTATTCCACCTACATCATCGACACTTATGCCGTATAACCCATCGTCCAACATTCTCTCATCGTTGCTACCCGTGAAACAACTTGCCGACCAAGTAGGGAAACTGACTACTATGGGAAACAGCGGGCCTGGCTTTACGCATCAACAAAACGTCATGATCAATATCCAGGCCTACCCAGGAGGCGGAGGTATGATGATGCCGCCGCAACAATCGTATAATGCCTATGGCGCTGGGCAGGCTAGTTTGCCGCCAGATTTTTCACAAGCAGGAAACAACATGTATGGTGCTCCTGGACAAACAATGCCAGGACAGTATCCTGGACAAAGTTATGTCGGGGGACAACATAGCTATGGTCAATTCCAACCGGGTATGCCTAAAAGTGGGTATCCTGGTACAATGCCACCGAATCAGTATCCGCCGTCTTCATCAGCATATTCCTCTGCTTCACCCCTACAAAGTATGCAGCAAACTGTTTATGGCCAAGCACCTATGGGAGGAATGAATTCCCAGATGGGTCAGATGGGTCCACCTGGAGTCCCCTTCGCGCCGTCTTCCAGTTCTGGTGGATCTATGAAGCCTCCTTCAAGTGCCATCAAGATACAGAATATACAGACTTTCCCCGTTGGACAAACTATAGGACAAATGTTGCCTCCTGGTCAAAATGTCTCTGGATCAGAAATGGGTGGGTCGGGTGGATCTACTGGACAGGTCCAAATGCCCTCGCCAAATCAGATAAGAATGGCTCCGGGAGCGAATATCACTGGTACGAGGCCACGTATGGCTAATCCTAGAGGACCACGACCTTCCATAAGACCGGGTGTTCAGGTTCAAAGCCAGGTACGAGGACAAAAGCCGCCAATGCGTATGCCGATGAAAAGGCCAGCGGGGATGGCTGGAGGTCCTGGTCAGAAGCGACGACCAGATATGTTACTGCCTGGGAAACATGATAACGAGGACTGCCAGGTAATGGCAATGCAGAAGCAAAGAGAGGGGCTACCAATGATACACAGTGTACAGGGAGCGAAAGACAAGTTAAATTTTGGCAGCCAAATATCTGTTACTAAGAAGACTGTAAATAAGGAAGCGAATGCAATGGCGAATGTGTTAGCATCGAGAGGAATAAGTATCAAGCAGAAACAGAAAAGTAGATCACCGACTCCAGAAAGACCTATCCCTCATATCCCCAACCTAGGCGCTGGTGTCAGTATCAAACACACTTCAAAAACAAGCAATTTCTCAATACCTGAGGCAAAGGTTGGTGGAGGAATGCTCGCATGTAGAATATGTAAAAAGATGTTCATGAATCAAAATTCACTATCGGTTCACATGTCAGCTGCGCATCCACAGAGTAAAGTGCCCCTTTTTAAATGTGATGAGTGCCCAGCATCATACCCTAAGTCCCTCCAGTTGCAACACCATAAGAGGGTCTTCCACAATGTCTCAGGGCCAAATAGAGAATTAGGCTTGCCAGTTGTGGATTTGTCACAAGAGGACAACTTAAAGCGATTGAGTAATTTAGGGATATATAGTTTTATACCACTTGCTAACAGAGAACAAGCAAATGGATGTTTTGGAATACCAGTAATCTCAGTACAAAACGCACATAACGGTTTGGTAAACAGTTTGCAGGCGTTAGGAGCGGATGGATTATTAAGTTTAGGCCCTCTCAAACCACTACCAAATTCATAGACTTTTCGTTAATTAATTAAGTTAATTTTGGCTGAATTAATCTCACAATTGGGAATAGTGATTGAAGAACATTTAAAGATATGAGTTGTGTTATTTAAATTTAGTGAGTTAGTTGTCTGTCACAAAAATGTATGTATCGTTGATAACAAACATTTGTAAACGATGCAAGCTATATATAAACTATATATTTATGTGGAAATATTATTAAGACGAGTCCTATGAAATGTATAATATTTACAGTCCAAACTGTTATTAGTACGACGTTGTAAACAAATTTCAAATGAGGATGAAAATGTCTGTTTTGATCTTATTATCTTGGCGGTACAACGTCAAATTATAGAAAATATTTAGTACTGAACATCGTCCTCGACTCTTATCTCGATTCACTAACTAGTTAGGTTTTTGTGAAAAAGTAAGGGTTCTTTTGATAAAAAATTAAAGCCTCAAATTTTTTTATGATCAGGATTAAGTGAAAATTGATAAAAACGTTGTATATAGGTAATATTATTTGGCAAACATTGGCGAGTAGGTACATGGGCGTATCTAGGTTCTAGGCCAGGGAGAGGGGCATCCCAGTTTTATAATAGATACTCCTATAAATTCTTTAAATATAGAAATGCTATTTTAAAAGTAACTTTAGTTGATTTTCGGCAAAACTGTTTCAAATGTCTTAATTTTCTAAAATATGTACCTATAAACTGAGCTTACAAACGTCATTCCTTCGTCACATATGATTTTAGCAAAGTTTTTTATGCGTCTGGGTGTGCTGAATTATGACCTTTCAATAGGGAATATACATAAAAATTTTACGTGTCAAAAAAATTTTTTTCTAGCTTCCTTATTTTCTTTACAATATACTTAAAGGTTTTACTTTATTTAGTGGTTATTTAAACTCAGAAAACATCAAATAAAAAGACAGAAAAAATTAAGGAAGGTAAACTCAAACTTGCAAGACGCTTAAGACACAAAATGTGACGTCGATTGTTTCACTGTGTCAAGTGTTCAAATTTCACTTTGAAAACTAGTTTGAGTATTTTCAATCCTAATTTTTTTTTTCTATGATATAGAGACGTAAATGGTCAGATTAAGAAATAAAAAAAACATGCATATTCCCTATTGCAGGAGTTGGATAAGGCATTGTAAGTAAGTAAGTAGAGATGTGTTCACCTTTGGGTAGAAAGATTTTGCTACTTGTATTAACTATGTGACTCCAATACTTTGAAAGTCAAGTTTTATTTTTTATAAACTAAAACATAAACGAGCAGATTGATCGCCTGGTGGTAAGCGGTTTCCGCCGCCCACGGTTGCGTATGGCATCTCGAATTGCGCCCACAAATGCATTGCTGGCCTTTTAAAAAAAGAGTACGTTCTTTTCTTGAAAGTTTGAAGATCATATTGGTCCGGGAATACAGCAGGCAATAGTTCATTCCACAGTTCTTTTAAGCTAGGCAGAGTTTCTAGAAAAGCGCACAGTTGTGGACTACAGACATCTAACTGATGATGAAGGCCAAAAGAGGCAGCGGGGCTCAGTTTAAACAATTCCTTGCAGCGCTCCCCATAGTAAAAGCGATAGAAAATGCATCGCGAGGCCACATCTGCTAGCTGTCCCTCCCTACCCCTACCCCCTGGATACGCCGATGAGTAGGTACAAATAGTATTTTTTTAATGATATGGAGTATAATGAGAAAAATTCCAAAAAAAAAAATGGAAACGGTAGCTGCCTCTCACATTGTGAAAATACAACATTTATACTTGTCGTAATATTTAGTAAGTTTCATATTAAAAATTAAATAAATTTTGACCAGATTTTGTGANTTTGACCTGTAAAAGAGGTAAAGTTATAACTACTACACTATTTATTTCGTTAAACAGTCAAATGGCTACATGGCTTAACACATTCATTTAATTTTAACTATGATAATACGACAGCGCTCATCCGCAAAAGTAGAAAAATATAAACGTATGTCATATACATACGTTCCTAATTTTTTCCTGTTTAATTATCCTGTTTCCTTTTTAATGGTTCCTTTTTTCTATTTTTTTTAAAGATATTTAGGAACACATTATATACTAACCTTTAACTTGAGCGCAAATATTTTCTATAGCATTGTATTGGCAGTGGCACGGCGGGGTCTCTATAATTTCTTATCTTGACTCACAGGTTTATTTTGACAGGTATTTATTAGTTATTTTTACTTACAATGTAGCATATCATAAATTATACCATATCCAATAATATAAACAAAATTGCTCTGTCCTTATTTTTGCCTTTAAACTATTATTTCACAATGTTTGGTGGATATTAAACATTTATACGTCCTCTCAATTATTAAGTATTCCCAAAGATCAGTATTGTATTTACGAAATTTGTCAAATGAGATCACAAATGAGCTGTCATTGTTGTCAACAAGATGGCGTAATGTTTTTAAAACTAAAATCATACGTTAACGATTTTGTTGACCCGTTAAAAGAATTTTGCTCTTCTAGTAAATACATCAGTAAGCTAATTCATAAATATTAATATATGTGAAAAAATGAGTATCAAACTAAGTAGACTACATTTAAATATATTTAAATTAACAGTAAATGTGCATGTTTATATAACGTAAGAATGCGTTTTGTTTAAGCAGTTGTCACAATTTTTTGAGCAGAAATGAGATTATTTTAACTCATAATAAACGGTATAATTCTCATAATCATACATTATATATTGCGAGCGGTACATCTGCTCTGATCCTATGCCATTTAGCGTCAATGTTATGCGGCGGATTACGTCGTAATTCTCAGTAACCTAATGAAGTGTAGAAAATAAGTAACGTAAAAAGTAGTAAGTGAACCTTGGTCTTTCCACGAAGTGACACTTGCGATTATATCAGAATATAATACATACATAATATATTAAATTCTGTCATAGCAAAATTTGGAGGATAATTATTGCCATCTTTTTTTATTTGGATATAATTCCTACAGCTTTAGTTGTGTTAATTGGACTCGTTTGTGATTAGCGGTCATCTGTTGTAAATAATTGGATTTAAGGATTTTGTCCGCTCTAAAACTTCCGAATAATGAAGTTGAGAGCGAAACTTGCTATGTACTTCAAACCATTACTTACTGTCCACAAGACAACATTCTCATTTCAATTTAGCTAAAATCGTAATATACTAAATTAGTATGTAAGAAACAAGTGAACTGTCTAAGCAAAAATAAAAATACTATTTTCTTCAGAAAGCTTTGTAAATTATGCAATAGGAGTGCATCTTTATTTTTAAGGAGAGATTATTTTAAGTTGACTTTAAGATTAATAGGTATCATAAGATTTTTGTAATTGTAGTTTAAGTATTTACTTATATTAAGAAAATATCTAGATACTGAAAGTGAATAAAAGATAAATTTATGAGGAAACTCCAGTGTTTTATTTTTATGCCAAAAATTCGGTTGTACATATAATATTTTTGGCCACGTAACACATTGCCATCTAGTTACAAACTATACTAACTACAAAGAAAGCTATAAATACTTGTAGATCATACAAACATTTGGTCCGAATCAGGAGTACAGACAGGTATACGTTACTGGCTTACAAGATTATACAGTTCGCGAGGTATTTTAATCGACACGGCAAATATGTAACCATCGTAAAATACACAAAACAACAACAGCCGATAATGAAAGAAGTAAGCAATAATAACGAAACAAGAAGGTTAAAGTAATAATAACAAAAGTACGTTTATTATCAACTATAAACAATACAAGAACTGAAACAAAACGAATTAAATATGAATAAGTATATGGCACAGCTACGGTAAGTTGTTCCCGACTACGGTTAATCCAAAGGAGGGTTATGTCATAGAATCTTTGTGCAATATATCTATCTCACGTAATGAACGTAAACTTCACTTAACACTCTGTTTTATTTCAATCGTTTGACAATTTAAAAAGTAACAACAGTTTAAAGAGTTTAAAGTTAACTTAAGAAACAATTAAAAACTCGAATGTACTTAGACAAAATTATGCGTTCATGTGTAGCGTACGGACACAACTCATACACACGAGGAAGATGCATCGAGTGTCGACCTCACCCCGCACACCTTTACGTCCCGCTGATACCTAAAACTATATTGAGTGCATCGACATGTACGATGTTCCGAGCCATCAGAAAGTTTGATTTGAACTATATTAGAATCACGGGCGGTAAAACCATCGCACGGAAGTTTAAAGAAAAATGACACGTTGCTGTCGTTTTTCGTTGGTGAGTGCGATATATATTATAGAGGGCCCACTGATACAAAAGCATCACTAGGCCGCCATGGTGTGGGTGACCATGTTGCATTGTTACTTTGTCTGCATTCACAATAAGTATGGTGACCACCGCGCTTGGATTCTGCTTATGCTTTACACTAGGCTGAGTAGTCATTTGGCAGGGCCATACATAAAAAAAAAAACACGTAAAAGTGGATAGAAAACTGACAATTAGATTCTAATAGTCAATTAAAATATATACAATATTTACAATTCATTAAAAACTTCACGTTAGCCGTATAGTGACGTTGTGATGCTCCAACTGGAGCATCGCAATGTCACTGTACCTCCGACGTGAATAAACGTCCTATAACTTTCGGTGTTAAGCTAATATAGCATATCACAATATCACTACTTTTAACAAAAATTACTAGTAATAGAATCCAAAAAATCACTTATTTTATCTTTGGCCTTAGCACGCAAAGCTACTTGGTTTAGACACCTTAACAGTTACTCAAATCTACGGCGTGTTATTGTTGATACAAATATAGGATGTTAGTATATACTATCAGACAACGAAAATAACTTTCGTTTTCGAGATACTATAATCTTAAAAACTTCAGCATATCTTTACGACTAACGTTGGCTTAAATGAATATAATCGGCTGTGTCTGGTTTTATGTTCTATTAGTTTGACACATATTTGAGTCATACAGCATTGTGCAATCTACTACAATCAAGAATGGGCAAAAACAAGCGATTAAATACCTCAGACACTTTTATGTTACTGTTATCATCTGCTGATTTATTATTTTTAATAATCTTCTTATTGAAACACACATATATTAAGGTATTTTTGAACATCCTTAATAATTATAACGTTATTCAATAATTTTAATTTTCTTTAGATTTAATAAAAGCCCACTGTTAGTAATCAATTTTTAGAATGGTCAAACTCACTTAACGGACCTGATCTTTCGAGTCGAGTATCAGGACCTGATCCTTCGATTCCCTGACGGCCGGAACATCAACCTCTCTCTCCCCGTCGCCTCCGACCGAGAAGGCCATCGACGGGGTTAACTTGCCCCTCCCTGGGCCGAGGGCTGGCGACGCTCTTGAGAAATTTGTCTAATTTCCATATTGAGAAGCGGTAAGTGAAATTGGTAATATTGAGTTCTCTCATCAGATAATCATTTCAAACATTTGATGGATTCAATACCATATTTTGAGACAAGTTCAGTGAAGATTTTAATGCATTATACCAGGTATTTCTGGACTCAATGATTTCATGATAGCATTCAGCTATACTTGGAGAAAATATTGGATGGATGAAATTTTTCCCCTTTCCAAACGATCACAACTATCAAACGCTAGTTTTATAGTGGTAAAAAGACAGTGTAGTTATATTATTTTATATTTTTCAGATTTCCAAGCGATGATCTTACGAGACTGAAATGGGTTAGTATGGTGTAGGTGGAAAAAAATGAATACGACTGGATGCTTAAGAAAAGTAGTACTATTTGTTCACGTTTTATGCAGTAAGATGAAAACACTACTTCGAAAGAATACGTACGTTTACACAGAACTGCAGTGCCTGCATGTATAAACAAGGTAAAACTTTTCTATAAATATAATGAATCATTATTGACGTGAAACATCTATAGCGGTGGATTTGAATAACTATAACCTACTTTATCTTTACAAATTTGCTGTGTTTATTCAAAATACGTATAAATATGTAGGTGATGATTGAAAATAAATCGATGACAATTTTCTTCGTTGTTTTATTTTTGCTACATAATTTTTTTACGGAACACTCATTACCAATCAGTAGCTATTAGCAAACATGCTAACGGCGAATGTCATAACTGTAACAATTCTATTCTATAATTTACTATGTACAGTTCAAGTGCAACTCACAAAAAATAGATATCTCTTTCTCTGCCATGCATGCCGCATTATCTTTCGCATTCGTAGTGTATGTATACACTTATAAATAAGTACGTCATGTCATACCGCAACGATAATCGGACGCCGGTAAGTATGAAATTAACTTATCTTTTTTAAAATATTATTGCGTTCTGCCCTCAAAAGTGCTGTACTAATATTCAAAGTTTAAGAGTTTGTTTGATTGAAGGCGTTAATCTCAGGAACTACGGGTCCTATTTGAATAATTCTGTGTTTGATAGTCCATTTATCGAGGAAGGATGGGTTATATAATCATGCTAAGACTAATAGGAGCGGAGCACCAATGAAGAATGTTTCATAAACGGGGAATCGCGCTACGGATAAGAGAAGACGCATATAAGGTTACGTGGGTCAGCTAGTGTTTTTCCGTCGACACGGAAAGATGCCCAATTAATCCCTCTTCCTAAAAAAGCTGAACCATCTTCATTCTCCGACTATCGGCCCATATCTATTTTACCATTCCTGTCTAAAGTGCTCGAACGGCTCATCCACTCTCAACTAAGTCACAGCACCCGATACACATCACGGTAACGTTAGACTAGGCATGGATAGTAGAATGATCACAGTACTCAGCTCGCTCGATTTTAGTAATGCTTTTAATACTGATGATTTTCACATTCTGCTTGGTATACTACAGTCTCTTAACATATCTCCACGAGCAATTGATTGGTTTCATAGTTACCTGTCTAGTCGCCGGCAACGTACTTGCATTGAAGACTCGGTGTCCTCTTGGTGCAGTATTTCTGCTGGTGTACCACAGGGTAGCGTTCTATCTCCTTTACTCTTCGCTGTTTTGATAAACTCAATCTCTGATTAATTAAGTTCCTTCGACCATCTTTATGCAGAAGATTTATTTTATTATTTATATCGCCGATCGACTTTTTACCGGAGGCGTTCAACACTATTAATGCTGACCTGAGTCGCATTAGTGAATGGAGTCATAATCATGGACTCAAGGTTAATCCTGTTAAGACACAGGTATGTGTTATTGGCAGTTCCAGATTGGTCTCGAGAATTAACTGGACACAACTACCTCAAATTCAATGTGGTTGAGATCAGTACTAATGTCAAAAATTTAGGGATCTATATAGACAATACCTTATCTTGGTGTTCACAGATACAAGAGGTCAGTCGAAAGATACTTGCAACTAGGGCTGCACTTGCACAAGCACTACTTCTGCCAATTCTCGACTATGCCGATGTCAGCTATCTGAATGTAACTGAAGCACATCTTGATAAGCTTGAGCGACTACAAAATCTCTGTATACGATTCGTATTTGGCTTATGTAAATATAATCACGTCTCTTCGACAATTGTCAAGTGGCTTCCAATTCGCTCTCGCCGGAATACTCATATTCTTTTTTTCTCTACAATATTTTGTTTAATCCCAAAGCCCTCTTCAACCTCAAAGAACGATTCAAGTTCCTTAAAGACACACATAAAACATGTTTAGACATTTTTTGTGTGCCTTTAAGAAACTTGAATTTGATGGAGAATGACTTTAGAGCCATCTGAGGATTTGAGTCTGGAGATGCCTAAGAACTCCACAAAATTTTACGACGTGTTTCACTGTTGAAACTGTACGCTTGTGGAATGCACTATCGGTGAAAATCAGGCAAGCGCAAACAATAAATGCATTAAAAAAATTGTTTATAAACATTATGCAACTTGATTAAGATTATTATTAAACAGGGTATGCTGTGAATATTTTTATTTTTTTAAGCTTTTTATTAATGAATTTTGGTATGTATGTGTATTGGTACGTACAAGCATTCGTTACATGGGTATGTGTGTATGTTTAAGCATGTGTATGTACGTGTATATATGTATGTGTATGTAAGTATACATATATATATACAGTTATTATGTTATGTGTATATATACGTATATATATATAGTTCGTTATATTCATTAGCAAAAAATTAATTCAAACTCATTGCACTGACAACTACCACTGTCTATCATATACATTTCGGTCCATCCTAAGGTTGCCTGCAAGAGATTGCTTTTGGTAATAAGGCCGCCCTTTGTACACTCCGTTCTCACTCACATTTTATGTACTCTCTTTTAACTGTAATATTATAGTGTGCAAATAAAGAGTTTTCTATCTATCTATCTAGTTATGAAATAAAACAACTTCTGCTGACAATAAGTTTATTTTCTTCATACTGCATTCAGGTCAGCTAGATATAAAACTTAAAAAACCATAACAGAAGTATATTGATAGCTCAATGCCTATGGAGAGTATATTATTTATATTTTACGTCATACCAGCCTGAATATAGTACGATATAAGTTATTAAAATCACCTTAGCCTACCTCTTAGCCAGAGATATACATTTCATATTGTGCATATTATGTACAGTTTGGGTAAGTAGCTTGGTTACAATATTATCCAAATGCACATTTACTATTAGACTTAGTTGATTTTCACCACAATTCTTCATGAGTTCATTAAAATATCTTGCTAAGTGACTATGACAATTCAATATTGGAAAAATATTTGAAAATGCTTTAAGGAATGTTTTCAGACCTAAAATGCTGTAAATTCCAAGAGACTTAATCATATAGAAATTATGCACACTAATCATATAATCGTAAAATATTACACAGTATACTATTTGCAATGTGTAGACATATTCATATTCTATTGACGTACAGAATTCTCTTGATATTTAGAATCAATTTAAAAACTCAATAAAAGAAATGGCAGTATGAAGCAATGACTTGTGTTTAAAACTTAAAATGTTATGCAAGTTACAATGCTGGCATGGTTTACTCAAGGCGAAGCAGCTCTACATCGAAGATGAGGGTAGAGTTTGGTGGGATGACTCCGGGGTGACCTTGTTGGCCATATGCGTAGTCTGGGGTGCAAGTCAATTTGGCGCGTTCACCAACTGACATCTGTAATTAAAGATTATTCTTTAGTCACTGTTGATCTTTAAGTATCTTAAGTACCAATTTTTCTTAACTAATAGCATAAGTACTGTATCATTTCTATTTTGTATCTACAAAATTTAACAGATAAGGATTTTCACTGTCCATTTATATTTGACGACTGTATGCTTAGTGCTAATACTGTTGATCTTCAAGTATTTAAGCACCAATTTTTCTTGAATATGGGTTAAGTACGATATCATTTTGCTATTTTTTGTTCTACAAAATTTAACTAGTGATTCACAAATTGTTGTATGGATTCTATGTTTTCTTTGTATTTGTTTTATGTATTTTAAGTCTATTAGAATATTTCTATTTCAGAAGTTGCCTTTATAAAGGATATATAGTCCAAAATAAGTTAATACCTTAGCTACACCTTCATCCCAGCCTTTGATGACTTCTCCCTTTCCAATCCTGAACTTGAAAGGCTTTCCTCGGTCGCGGGATGAGTCAAACTTCTTGCCGTTGGTCAGTGTGCCAGTGTAGTGTACTACCACAGTCTGACCGGTCTTTGGGTATGTTGATTCTGTAACAGAAATTGGTTGTAAAGTGACTAAACCAAAACTATACAACAACTAACAAAAGATATGGATTTATAGTGGACCTATTCCCGACTACCTCATGATTGCTTTTCCTAGTGATGGCACTTACAGTTTTTCAATGATTATTAACAATAACATTTGACTATTTTCAATTCAAATTAAAAGTATAGTGCCTGGATAGCTGAGCTTTCATTGGTAATTTTAATTTTTCTAAAAATGAATCCTAGCCAGATCAATTGATCGCCCCCGAAACTCCCTGCATGGTGAATTTTATGAAAATCATTGGAGCTGTTTCCAGGATTTAGATTATATTTATATACTAGCTTTTGCGCATTTTGCCAGCATGTTTGTTGGTTATCGCAAAGAGTAGTCTATATCCTTTCTTAAAAATCGAAGTATCGTATGCTTAATTTCTTTAAAATGGGTGAAACGGTTTAACAGTGAAAGCAGGACAGACAGATAGTTACTTTCGCATTGGTAATATAAGTATGGATTAGAATTGTTGGTTTAAAATTATAAGATAGACAAAACAATTATTATCTGCTAGTTCTTGTTTGTGTTACTCATTTGCTAAACCACTGAATGGATTAACAAATAGATAGTTTTCATCATCCTGCAGATGAGTTAGAAAGAAATAAGTAAGCAATAATGCAGTGTAATTATTATTTTTTATTTCTAAGAGTTCTAATATGACAAGTTACATATACATAACTGTTTAAAGGTATGTAATGAATTCTTATCTTAGATCATCTTAGAGGGATCAGGATAAGAGATATTTATCCTGATCCCTAATCATCATCTAGAACATTCTTATTCTTGCTTGCCACTGTTAAGTCTTAACTTTACATAAAGGAACTACTATTGACTTGTGAGATCTATTTCTGTATACCTATTTACTTATACGCTTATGATAGCTAATGACTGTGATATTTGTCCAAAAATAGAGTAGCAAATTGTTGTACTTTGAGATATTATTAATACATGGCACAAAATAACTTTAAGCATTAAATGGTGGATGTTTGTGGCGTTTTGTCAGTGATATCAGTTTTCTTAAACTAAACAATTTATGTCAAATATAAAATTATGGTAAGATGAAAACGCCGTAATTGAAACTGAAAGGGGAATGCACGTGGTTTTAAGGTATTTACTAAATTAAATTTTTGGATGAGAATGTAATACAATATTTACTTAAAAGGAAATAAAATTGATTGCAAGTTAATTCTATTTGCAATTAGAAACAAAATATGAATGCATAGTAGGTATTGATAAAATTAACATCATTTTCGCAAACTCAAGTATATGAAATTGCGGTTTTTTGACGCAAAATCTTATTAGAAAACTCTTAACTAAATAACTTATTAGAAGTTTATCTATTATTAATACTGAATTCTAATAAATACAATTAATATATGTAGGTATACATTTACCGCATCACAAATTGAAAAAATCTGAAGGGAAATTCTGTGGAAACGAGCGAGCGGTTTAAATACATCATGTATGTACATAGTGCTTACCATCACCGGGTGAAATAACTTCAACGTTAACTCCCATGATGATTAAAACAGTTTATTTACAAGAGAATAATAAATTTAAGACCATAAGATGCCGCTTCCAACCTCAACCTACTAATTGTACGCGATTTTTCAATGAACGATAATGGCGTCCGCGGCCAATGTTGCTAGTTTGTCATTACCGAATAATTTGAATAATATTACACGTTTTTAGCAATTTTTTAATACTATGATAGGAATAGGTTTATTTATTTAAATAAAAGCGTATTATTAGAAAAAAGCTTCGTACTTTTAACTTTTCAGTAATTAATTTTATAACCCCTCCGCTGGCAAACGTACATTGGCGTTTCTTGAAATTTTATACCCACATCGAGTCGCGTGCTTGTCTACTGTAGTAGTGCCTACATCTACAAACCTGTCTGACATTGAACGACGTGCCTACGCTACCAGCCAGCGAGATATCCGGGCTAGAGGTTTTGTGACGGTTAAATTAATTTTAATAAACTTGTGATTTATAATTCCTTAGAAATTTCATCATCTTTGTCCTTTTGTGGTTTACCTTTTTGTGTAGATACTTAGAACACATTTCAAGACAAACATATTTTTTAATAGGAGGGAGTACGATTTACAAAAATTTACTCATTTGGTGTTTTGCCTTGCCATATTAGAAGACTTTCGTTAGAATTGACCTAAACTGACAATGTTAACTTGTTTTTTATTTTAGAGATATAAATGAACTCTTTATTGCACACACTATTAATAGCAAACCTACAATAACGAATATGAACACAACTAAGTCCTGCCATATACTTACCTAGCTCATTATATTGAGATACTTGCAAATAGCAATTTAGATTGTTAAGAGCTCTGCTATTTGTGTGTAGGATCTTATTGTCTTGGTTTTGAAGGTACATTTTTTCCACGACATCCTTCCGTGAAAAGAATATTTGATCTATTTTACTGGACTATTTTCATTGATTGACACACAAGCTGCTTCCAAGTCAAGTGGAAGAGAGTGCCCTGAATACAAGATCAGCTGAGGACAATGTGTTTATAAAGTCATAAATAAAATAAAATAAAGTTAACGTGAGTAAACACCTTATGTTTACATTGTCAAACGTCTAGAAAAATAAATCAATTTCATTATTTTAATACATTAATTACTTACCCTTCATTATGAGGAACGTCGTACCTAATTATATTAGGTATTTTGTAATCCAATTCATTGGACATTTTTAATTAAGAGATTTGAGTCAATTTAATTTGTCTCAGTGACTCAGTAGCTTTATAACTTTAAGTTTGTCTGGCTCGGGAATCGGAACTATTTCATTTTTGTTAAGAAAAGAATTAAAATGAAATTATGCAAAGATAAAAAGCTATTGTTATATTACATAGAACGCGACATTCAAAAGTTGTTTAATCCCTTCTATTTGCTAGAACATATATTTTTAATGACCAAGTTCAGGGTTCGAGACAATTTTGTCTATCCACATGGACCGAAGCTGAAAACAGCCATGTCAATGTCTTGGACAATTATATTGATTTTATGTGTATATAATATATTTACGAGATACGGCCAAGTAAGCCACTTGCTTAAAACCAAAACTCAATTATTCTTGGTATTTTTTTATTTATTTTACAATACTCTCAGTATTTTGGTAGTTTTTATTCTCAATGTTATGCATGATTATAAAAATGTATTACTTATATTAAATATTCAGATGATTCACAAACGTATCAAGACGAATAGAACATCTCATAAGTACAATATTGTTTGGAATTGGATATCATCTGTGGCGATAATATGTATTAATATATTATTATTAGCATGTTGCACTAAAGTAGCTACCAGTTTTGATTATGTCGATCTATTTGTAAATTTTTTTTACATAAATTTTGATTTCAATATTTTGTACGCGACTCGAATAATTACAATGCTAAATATATATTTATTTAATTTTAATAATTACTATTTATTGACTGATCAACAAGAAGAAGAATTTGAGAACTTTTTTAAGATATATCAAACCATTATGAAAGCTTATAATTTGTTCAACAAGGTTTTTAATTTCTTGGTAATTTACTGCTTTGTAATTCATAATTATTTAAATTTCTACATACAAGAATGATTCATAATTTTAAACCGACTTTCAAAAAGGAGGAGGTTCTCAATTTGACAATTTTTTTTTAATGTTTGTTACCTCAGAACTGTCGACTGGATGAACCAATTTTGAAGCCGGTTTTTTAGTAAAATTTTTGTTTCGATTGATTCGTTATTCTTTCTTATTTTATTCAACTTCTCCAATTAATTATTCTCAGAATTTTTTTTTTACTGTTTTGTAATTAATACGCAATGAATCTACATATGACACTAGAGTATGACATTTAGGATTTGTTTGAAAATATGTTTAGCAAAATTTTATTAACATATTTATATTTGACAGATATTAATGCAGTTTGCTGATACACTTTGCCGCTTTTTAAGTTATCTGCAAATATATTTGAAACATTATGAATATGACCACAAACCTTTAGAGGCTAATGTAAGTATTTTTGTTAGTCTTTAACAATAAAGCATATTTCTTATAATATGTATATTTATGAATATGGTGACACTATACACCTTCTTCGCTTAAAACTCAATTAAAATGACTTTCAAATACACGCTACTTTGCCTCCCGGTGGTTTCGCATTAAGGCGAGTGAACCCGTGGCTTTACTGACATGACGCTGGAAGGCACGTCTTCGCCGTCCAAGTGGCCGGCGTACAAATAAATGGCCTTAGGTGCTCTATCAACCCCCGTTTTTTCCGTGCGGCATACCACTTGCTGGGCTGTGCCTGCGGCACCTGGCCCATTCCCGAGTCGATGGACAGGGAGAGTTCTAAACCTCTCCCGGCCCCGCTCCTCCATCTCCTTCGCAAGCATAAGTTGCTCGCAGAGAGAGACAGCAGAGTTCTACGCGCTCTCGCTTAGTAACTTGGCCATATTCATATTACCGAGTGAGAGAACCCCCACTCCGATGGCGGCCTCAAAATCACGCCTCGGTGCGCCCCACGCCGGATATTTTGCCAGTATCTGGAATGCCGAGTCCACGGTCTGGCCATCGCACTCGGGCGTTGGCTCCTTTTGGATCAAACACAGGTGCGCTCCGCCAATCCTCCACAACGGCGTGCTGTACTTAGACGCTGATGAGGCCGTAAGGGTAACCAGGCTGAAGAGGTTGCTACCTCCATGTGGTATCCCTGTTGAGGCCGAGGTTGCTGGCTGGCTTAGACTTGGTTGAAGGTCATCGCTGTGGGGGTGAAGATGATTTTGCTGCATATCTGCTTCCTTGAAAAAAAAAAACGGCACACGGGCGGGGATCCGAACGGATCCGTAGTACGGACATCCATGTCTTCGCCTCCTTGACTTTGGGTTCTCCCCGTCATCTCCAGTTACAGGGGCGGCCGAGTGTGGCATAGCTTGTCGATGTGACTTCTAAAAAGAGTGGCCATGAGTTTCTTTGCCAGTATTCTTCTCAGAAGGCTCAACGCACTTTGGAAACAGGAAATTATAAATCGACACCAGCGGGCAGTAAATTTTGGTGTTTTCATCTAATTTACTCTGACAATCTAGTACATGCTGGGGCGTTTGTTTGTCTCGATCTATGATTTTGACTGTAGCTTCAATTTAACGTTCATAAGTGTCACTTAGTGTCTTAATTGAATAAAAAAATTTAATATGAATTTGATGGGACCAGATATTATTTACTCCAAGTTATAAGGTCGATTTTTATACATTAATAGTTTAAAATTTTTATTTTATAATACCTCTATGCCCTAGTGACAAATAAGTATGACCTATCATTTGCATATCTTTAAACTACTAAATACTATTTTTTCAATTTTGTTTTAGATTAATCATGTATTCGGCGTTATTATTTTAACTGTCTTTTTGATTAAAAATGTGTCCTTGATCATTGTAATGTGCGTCCAATGTGAGAAGTTCTACATGGTTATTGAGGAGGTGGAAACTATCTGTCTGCTGCGTTCAGCTAACAAGTCTTGTTCAGGTGTTTGATTTTATGATCTGAAATATATTTATTACTTAAACAGTTACTGTAGTGTATGCACCTATCGAGTCACCTCACTAGGTTACTCATTCATGCAATCACTCATTCGCTCACTTTTAAATACATACGCACATTCACGTACGCAATTTTTTTAGTATTGCGAGAACCGTCGGCGAGAGAATACGTGTGTGCAAGTCTACTTAATCGTAAAGGGAGGATGCTACAAGTGGCCACGAGGATAATCATCTAGAGAATCATCAATCATCATCAATCATCAACAACCCACAATGTCCCACTGCTGGGTTCGGGTCTCCTCTCAGGAGAGGGTTAAAGCCATACGTCCCCACGCTGCCCAAGTGCGGGTTGGGGACTGGCAAGAGTACGTTGTGGCTATATAATCTTACCGTTGGATGTTATTAAGTCGCCCAAAGGCCTCTAAATGAGCTTTACGACTGTTATTATAAGATAACAACCAGGACCGACTGTTTAACGTGGCCTCCGAATCACGAAGACGCTCATGGTAACATGCCACCAGCTTCGTTATAGGTTATTCGTTGCTTACCCTCGGTGATTGTTTCTAATCACCGAGTGCAACTGGGCTATGAGCGCCTCAAAATCACTGGAAACAAAATAATATTTTGACAAGACTCAAAAAAAATATTGCAAATGGTAGTTAAATGCCAGATACTGGCCTCTTAAATTAAATATTTCTCTAAAAAAACTAAAAAGTAAAAATGTGCACTAGTCTATAAGCCTACTTTCTGAGAGCTGTTATGAAGCGCGAGTTCATTTATATTGCAATAAATTATTATATTTAATTATTTAAAAACGGAACATCATGGTTCTAGAATGTTACTGATTATGGTCTGGCTATGACACTTGATGGCGTGGTGTGTTGCCTTCTCTCTTTTAAAAATTAAAGAATATGTATTTGGTATTAAAAACGTGTACGTAGAGGGGAAACATATTAACTTACTTAGCGGTAAAATATTGATAATCATTACTTGTTTGCGAAGTACCTCTCTATAAAGCTTTGTTATTTTAAATATTATAATTTTAAAAAGTAAATAATTTAGCATGAAGCCATAACTGTCATTGTAAGATAATATTTCTAATTCTATCAGATGATACCATATTATACTACTATCGTACTACCACCACTACTAAAAAGCTACTCCACAGCTCATTTTGGTTTCGAGTATCGGTGAAATCGATCATTTTAAAAAAGGAATGCATAGTTGAGTAAATTCACCGGGGCCTTGTGATACAAAAACACAATTGCTAGAGAATTCTTGGAAAGAAAGGATGCACAAATTTCCTATTGAATAGAGAATATGCATGTCTTTTTAAATTCTTAATATGATCGTTTACGGCTCTATAACACAGAAAAAATATAAATAGGCTTGAAAACAGTCAAATTAATTTTCAAAGTGTAAAACAATGTCTAAATTTGTTTATGCGCGCGCATTTGACACAGCCAATGAAGTCATTATTATTTCGTGTTTGTTTACTATACAGTATTTCAGTTACTTTATTTTTATTCGCAGTTATAATTGCTATAAAAATCAAGAAAGAAGTTATTTTTTCTCACAAATACTAATAACACAGTTTGAATTTCGACTCCAATAATTTCGACGAAGTGACTATCGACGTCACATTTCGTTTTCACCTGTAAGACACGTTTTGTAAGTTTGAATTTCCCTCCCTTAATTTTCACATTTTGTTTAATATATTCTGGGTTTTAATAATCACTAAATAAAAAAAATTCTATAGAAAAAAATATTTGAGATACATAAAAATTTTATGCATATTGTACTAAGAGACCACAGAAGTCAACAGATATTTTACCAATACTAGTTGAACTTTATAAATATCTATCTACATGAGTATGGCTTGTTACAGTGCAGGTACTATGTGATCTCCTAACTTACTGTGTCTAAGCAGATGATATTTATCTGAATCATTAAATTGATACAGGACAGAAAATGTGTTAAATAAAAACACAACAGCAAATAATATTTATCTCAGTCATTGTATTGACACAGTATAGAAAATGTGTTAAATAAAAACACAATAGCAAAGATGATATTTATCTAAATAATAATTTTGATATTGTATTTTTGTTAGAATTAGTGGTATATTTGTGTGTTTGGATGGATTACATAATAACTGTAATAAGACACAGTTACAAGAAGGTCACAACAAAAATATCATAATCAAACATATAATCTAGTTCAATATGATATACAAGCTTTTAATTTTAATCTTTTAATACTTTTTAGGTACCTATATACCTATTTATAATCATGTTTAGGATGTTTTCAATACTTATTCATTAGCTACTTTCTATATACTATACTAAATAAAGATGTAATATCCATTAAATTAGAAATACAAAATCAAAAAGTGATGCTCACTAAATTGGAATCATTACATCAAAATGTGACATCTACAAAACAGTTGTTTATCTATAGTTTTGTTTTATATCAAACCAGTTAAAAATTAAGAAGTAATTGTCATTTAAATTTATTATCTATGTCAAGTGAGACAATACGTGAATAATTGTTACGGTAAACATATTCGTACTATAATCTTTCACTGTTAAGGGCCACGCATTAGATCTGAAGGTCACGTAAATTCAACAATAACAGTAATTACGACATAACAAAAAGACTACGTATGTAGGTATATACCTACTGGACATTGTGCAGGTATGCAATCTAACGGTCCTTATGAACTTGTCAGTTTGATTAATTTATAGAATTAACTAATTACATTGATATTATTACACTTTCATTGATACTAATTTAATATTTTACTAACCACACAATTCAACAATAATATACAAGCGAAAAAAAAAACAAAAAGGAAAACACTTCCAAGAACTGATTCAAATTGAAAAGGGAAGCACCGTTTGAAAAAAAAACTTCAAAATCGGTTCACTAAGTCGAAGGTACTATATTTTTTTTATGTTCGTTATACATAAAAAAATAAAGACGAGTTGAGAATCTTCACCTTTTTGAAGTCCGTTAGTAAAATAATACTTAAATTTCAATAGAACTATTTTTAGACATTTTATTATGAAATGTTCAATTCTACGCACTACTGTATTAGTTTGTTATCAATTTCTTTTCA
>PKRV01000817.1:241164-267315 GCA_003709505.1 Hyphantria cunea | reverse complement strand
GCAGAGTAAAATTTTAATTGTGCTTCTTAAAGTATATTTATCCACGTATTTTAGTGGTGTGCTATTGACTATTACTGGTATTTTCAAGCTATTTGTCATCGTTTTAGTCTTTGTGATATTCATTTCCAGTCCCACTTTGACACTAGCTAAGTGTAGGGTTTCTACCATGATCTGTAGCTGGGCGAATGTCTCTGAAAGTATCACTAAGTCATCAGCGAATCTCAGGTGACTTAACTAAGTGTTGTTAATGTAGAGCCCCTGATTTTTCCAGTCAAGCTTGTTTATCATCGACTCGAGGACAGTTATAAATAAAATTGGAGACAGTGAATCGCCCTGTCTAACATCCCTTTCTATTGGGAAGCTAGGGCCTAAAGTTTCCAATTTAATTTTAGCGTTATTGTGATTATATATTGATTTAAGGATTTTTAAATATATTTATTTCCTCTAGTCCTTGTTCCTTCAGACTTTCCCAGATGCTTGTATGTATTACCATGTTAAAAGCTTTTTTATAATCAATAAACGCTATATAAAGTGTTCTTTGGTTTTCCTGATACTTTTCTATGATTAATTCAAGTGTATGGATGTGATCAACTGTTGAGAAACCCATCCTGAAGCCTGCTTGTTCCACCGGTTGCATTTTTTCTAATATACTACTAATCCTTGTATTTATAATGGAAGAGAATAATTTGTATAGACTCGGTAGAAGACTGATTGGTCGATAGTTTCCGATGTCCTTCGGGTCACCGTTTTTATGAATTAATATAATATTTGATTCAGACCATTGGGACGGTGTTTTAGGGTTTTGTAGGGTCTTATTAAACAGTTTAGCCAATGGTGAAGCTAGAATCGGCGTGTGCCTTTATCAATGCTTCGTTGGTAATGATATCTGAACCAAGACTTTTTTCTGGTTTTAGTTTCTTTATTGTTAGTATTATTTCTGTTTCATCTGTTGATTTAATGTTTCTTTCTTCTGTACAATACAATTTACTCTCTAAATTTGAAGTTGTTCTTTCTTTGTTGCTGTACAGATTTCTGTAAAATTCTGTAGCGGTAGTAATAATATCAGCTCTAGTATAGAGTTCTGTATCTTGTTTCCTCAGACCCTCTGTCAACGTTGTATTTGTTCGGAGTTTCTTGTAGGCTTTCTTTGTACTTCCAGTTCTTTGCAGAGATTCTTTTATTATGTCTTGTCTATGTTTCGCGAAATCAGTTTTTATACATTTGTTGACTACTTTATATTCATTATTCATTCATTCATTCATCGTTGGGTTCTATGCTGTCACACACGTACTTGTTTTCTCGTCGAAGTTTTTTCCGGATGTTTGTGTCTGGAGCTGAATTTGTTGGAATGTTGAACTGAACAAGCCTATTGGTGAGCCATTCCATATTGAAAAACAAAAATACTGAGCCAAATAAATTTCCAATTGAGAGAGGCACACCGTCATTGTGTGATTGTTTTGCATTAACTAATAACAACGCGTAAGCGACGCGCTCTGCACGGCGCTTGCGACTTTCTTTCCGTGAAGTCACACATACGCTAACAACGAGTGAATAACATTGTGAAGCTGTTCGACTATAAAAGTAATCTTTTGATGGATGAAAAGACAATTATTTATCGGAGTATTGAAAGTTTAAAACAGCAATTATTGTCGAGTGTTATTTCTGTTTAGTTTGTATTTGATAAAATGTCAAAGCTGCAACGCACACCTCCCAGTGAATCTAAGTCAACAGGGAATAACCTAAACAGACCCAATCTGAACCCGACATAAGTTCAGCTGTAACTATGGGTGACTGTGTCAACACAACCAGATCTAAGCGTCGGCGAATGATAACTCGCCTAAAGCCGGATTTGTACCGGGTTCACAGGAACTTCAGCTTATGTTCGCTGCCTGGAAAAGAGATCAGGATTCATCTGATACCACAATGCTATCGGAGCAGGCCGCTGTTATGGATAAGTTGGTATCTGAATTGGCGGATATTAAGAAACAAAATAATCAAATACAGGCGACAAATGTACAAATACGTATTTCGAACGCTGATATCGTTCAATCTATATCTTTCATAAACAAACAGTTTGAAAAACTGAAAAAGGAAGTCGAAGTTCTAAGAAAAGAAAGAAAAGAACAAAATATTTACATTGAAAACTTGGAAAATAAGATACAGGACTTACAGTATAAATCTAGGTCATCGGGTACCGAAATTCGAAATATACCGTTTTATGAGACGGAATCTAGTGACTGTCTTATAAAAGTGGTGTGGAGGATTGGTAGTACGGTCGGCGTGCCTCTCATTAAGTCTGATCTTCGAGATATATCTTCGAGAAAGTTAACACACAGTTTTTAAAGGCTCTTAACTTAAAAAATATTTATACCTTTATTAGTGCAAATTTAATTTAATAAGTAACACAATAGTTTTTATAACACTTAAAGTTACTATACTGTACATATGTTGATTTAAGTTTTTAACCACCTGCCAGCCTATATACACAGGTTTTATAATTTATCAACAAAAATCCCTTACAACTGTCAGTAGCATACTCCATCACAATGTCTCAGCTCACTTACATCCAAGTGGCTCAGAGTAGTTTGGAAGAGAGCTTTTCCAAGAGAATGGCTCAGCTAGGAGCATAGCTGCAATCTGGTGGAAACTCAAAGGAAACGGTGGCTCGAGTATCCGAGGAGTTCAGAGCATTCCGAGAGCTAATGTTCACCATGCTGGGTCTTCTGCGCGAGCAGATTAATGAGTGTGCCAGAGTGCTAGATGCTATTGAGACACGCCATAGACGTAAAAATAAAGAAAATAACATCACCGGTCGAGCTGGAGCCTCTCATGGCTAAATACCCCAAGGCAACATCATCGCCCAAAGTGGCCCGCCAGGCATGATGACCTCGCCTGGTCGAAGGATCCTCCCATTGTGTTGGAGGAACATGTGGCCCGTTCCTTCACACTGTTATTTTGTTGCTTGAAGACTTAATCTTGTTACTTATACTATATAAAGATTGCACTATAAAAAGCAGATTACTATATAAAGATTGATGATGGTGTTTTCCTAAAAATCATTGAGTAATTCTTAACATATTCATGAAATTTAGGGTTAAATTTACCTTATTTTATGGCATATAAATTATAGAGCCGTTTTCTACTTTTGTATATTCCTGTTGTTGCCCAATTGCAGAACACCATTTTGAGCCTTTGTATTATTGTTCTTGACTTAAATATATTGTTAAATTTGATTACTATTATATTGAATAAGTAGCCGTAAAGCTTATCGTCTCGTCTCGTTCTTGAGTGCTTGAATTAAGACATTTACCTTCAAACTTTTGCAAATAGGAATCTTCAACAGTTTCGACTACAACACCGGCAGACGGGTTGGTGCTTTCCGGGCACAATTGCTTCGGAAAGTACATGCACTCAGTCGCCAAGAAGGAATTGAGTCCCGCCTGCCACCACTTTGGCGCCGCGTCGGGCTCTCACTGTAGTCATCGGAAGAGATCTCTCGCTACCGACCGATCCCGGAGATCGGGAATCTTCCCGTCTCAGGCGTAGGGCAGAACATCGCGTGGTTTTAGTCGGTTCGATTCCAACACACTGTACCGCCGTAAACCCCGGTGGGGTGAAGGCCTGAGGGGGTTTCCAAGAGTAAAAAAAAAGAATTTAACGCTAGATAATGAAATTCTTTCCACCACATTTTAACTTTGATTTGGTTTGGCTGTGGCCAAATTGAATTGACAAACGTAGTTTAGGACGTCCACAGGCCAGGTGGAGTGATGATTTGCCTAAGACGGCTGGGACGGCTGGCAGGTGCTGGATGCGAGAAGCCATTGTTCGAACCAAGTGTCGTGCAATTGGGGAGGCATAGCTGTGCTGTGCTGGACATAGGACTGTAAAAGGCTGATGACGGTGATGATGATGACTATCAACGATTTCAATTAATGATGATCCAGAAAATAGCCGTTTATTACTCCAAATTTAGTTCAAAGTATCAGAACTAACTGGTCGGTCATTGGTTCAAAGTTTCTACGTGGTCGATGTTGATAATAATGCGTTTGGATCGGCTCATATATTAGTGCAGAGCTAGTCCGGTCCTTCGGTGTTCCCCAAGGCTCTATATTGGGACCGATTCTGTTTTTGATTTACGTAAATGGTTTGTGTGATCTATCCGTTCCTAGTTGTAGTATTTATACATACGCGGATTTTATTTTATTTTATTTTTCTTTTTTTTTTTATATTTAAGCTGCCAAAATGACTCTGCCCTGCCTGATGGAAAGCATGAGCAGAATCCAAGAGTGGTGGTCACCATCCTCAATGCGAAAAAGAACAATGCAGCATGGTGACCCACACTATGGCGGCCTGGGGGGAAGGGGGATGGTGAGGGAGATAGGGAGCGTTGGATCGGGGTATGGGCCTCCGGTATCCTCACTCACTCGATGAAACACAGCGTAAGCGCTGTTTCACACCGGTTTTCTGTGAGGCCGTGGTATCACTCCGGTCGAGCCGGCCCATTCATGCCGAAGCGTGGCTCTCCCACGGTAAAAACGGATGACACAGCTCTCTCTTGATACGTGGTCATGACTGGTTGGAAGTCCGAGGCCGAGCAGAATCAGCATTAAATATTGTTATGTCTTAGTTATCCGCTAACTTTTTGACTCTGAATGTAGAAAAAACAAATTACATCACTTTCTCGCTGAAAACTTCGTCTTCGAATCTTTTAGTATTAGAGCACATGTATGTAAAAGAGAATATTCAAATCTATGCTCTTGTTCCCCACTATCTAGAATGACAAATATCCGTTATCTTGGCATCACGATTGATAATCAACTCTCATGGAGGGACCAAATCAAGGGGCTGGTGGGTAGAGTTAAACTCATTTGCATGCGCAGACTTTAGTACTCTAAGGATGGTATATTTTGCACTATGCCAATCAATTATTTATTTTATTTTATTTTAAAACTTCATGCGCACATGTACAACGGCGGGCTTTAATACCCAAGGCATTCTCTACCAGCCAACCTTTGGATGGTGTAGAAATTTTGTGGGGTAGATGCATTGTGGTGGGAAAAAAAAATATATTCGTGAAGTTACAGTATATATATAAAAATATAAATAAATATATATACACGGTAATATATAAACTTTATATACATACACTAAGATACACACTAATACATAAACTTTAATACGTAAAGTTTATGTATTAGTGTGTATCTTAGTGTATAATGTAATTATGTCTTTGGAATAACCATCTTGGGTCTCCACCCAAGATGGTTATTCCAGAAAATTATATTATACAACTGGAGACGGCACAGAGAACAGTCCTTAAGGTTATGACTCACAAACACTTAAGGTTATGACTCACAAACACTTCCGGTATGGCACAATACAATTATATAAAGATTGTCAAGTCAAGACCGTTAGACAGTTATTTGTGCTTTACATAATTTTACGCAAACATACAACCCTGGAGTATAGCCCCAATCATCTCACAAAGCGTAGATTAGCAAACGTATGTCCTGCAGAGAGTCATAGATCCACAATGGCAAGCAAGCATTTTCGTGTATTCGGTAGTCGAATATATAATAAAGTAAATAATAAACGTCATATATATAAGATTAATGATGATGATTTTGACTGTGCGGTGGCGCAGTGGTAGCGCACGCGACTGCTGTCCATGAGGTCTCTCTGAGTCGGACCAAGTGTTTGTATGATCAGCAAATATTTGTTTCGGAGTGTTTGGGTGTTTTCTGTGTATAATATGTATGTATTTACAAAAAAAAGTATTTATGTAGTCATATCAGTTGTCTATTACCCATAATACAAGCTCTGCTTAGTTTGGGACTAGATGGTGTTGTGTGTTAGATGTTCGAAATATTTATTTATTATTTATTATTATATATTATTTAAGATTAATCAACACCAGTGTAAAAAATTGGCGAGTAAATGGATTATGACCCTAACTTATGATGAAACAGAACAGTTGTTGTAAGGTTTGCTCACGCACAGCCACATACACAACCACACACACACGCACATATACACACACACTCCACACACACCACACATACACATACCTCTTCTTATGGTCTCAAAGTAGTTCATTGTATTTTGTTTTCTTTATTTTTATTTTTGTTTCTCATTTAAACTTTAAATTTATTTATACTGCTATTTTTGGTTTAGTAATCGTTGAGCTTTTTGGTGCGGTTGAAACAAGTCTATGAAACTCCAAGTGAAATCGTCAGAAGGGGCCCTGGCACTCATAACACAAGTTTAATATTAGCTTGAGTGCCAGAGGAACCACCAAAAGTGAGATTTACAATACTATTACACAGGATGCGTTTGTAATATTTATGTAGTTATAAGCTAAAATTGTAAATCTAAACTTTTGTAAAATATTAATAAGTTATAATTATTATTACTAAAATAATCCAATAACTGCTAGATAAGACTAGATATAGTCAAGAGGTAGATGAAAAATTTAAGTTCAAAATCGGCTCAAGTGGCATGCGAGGTGAGACGCTACTGTACAGCCCTAGATTGCGATAGGCTAAAAACGAAGAAATTCGGATTTTTTATTTTTTCTAATCTTTGTCTCTCTATTACAAACCTACATGAAAATTCAAATGGACACAAAGACCCAGAATAAAAATTTGTGGATAACACAAAGTCTAACTGCATGTGGGGTTTGAATCTGTGCTGTGCACTCATGTTTGTAGGAAGCCGCGTGGTGACCATTAAAACCAATGCGCACACTGTTCAGATCTCAAATTGAACGCATTATAACTAAGAACTGACTAAATTTTGCGTCAAATTCCTTCTATACCAAGGCCAAACCTAGCTAGTGCAGTCCCGATAACTAAGGAGTTTAATACAATACTGCTATAAATGCCATTTCCCGTGTAATGAAACTAAATGATGCAATAGTTTCATAAAATATAAAGTGTTCGTTTGTTTAGATACACAATCGACATCCGAATCTCGATGGTTTCAAATACTTGAAATTAATAGGTATGTTTACACATTTACATTGGTATATCTGAAAAACTTGATGCCTGATATTATTTTCGATGCCGATTGCGGCTACGGCGGCCAATCTCAACGGAGACAAGTCATTTATTTACGCGGGAGTTATTATAGTGGACAACTGTGTGCGCAAGCAATGGTGCACTCTCTATTCCCTCTCTCTCCTAATCCGATAGGACACACTTTTGCATTTATATTATTACTAAACATGCGAAGATAATTGCATGTCGTTACGCTTTCAAGGGCTAAATCGCTATTCCGATTTCAGTGAAATTTCTCATGGAGATTGGACTCACAGACAAGCACCTACATACACGAGGACCGGTCCGTGGGTAAAAGCTAGTTACTTTAATATAATGTCATTTAAATTTATTTATGATTGAGGTAATTTATTTAACAGTACTTTACCTTCATTATATTTAACTTATGCTCTAAAGCATTCAGTTATATACACATAGATACCTCAGTGGGGTAGACATGTCTGTGAAATTAATAATTTTGACTGTGTTATGGTCTTTGCTGAATAGCGTTGATCGATGCAATACCGTGAGTTTTTCATTCATTTATATTCATATCAGATAAGAAATATCATATTACATCTAGTCGTACTTTTAGTTGCTTGATAATTTTTTATACGAAAGAAAACTAGGAATATATGCTGTGTCGCAGAGGACTTTACTTACATTCCTGATTCGAATACATAAAACACCCAAACTCAAATTAACAACTTGTAGATCACAAAAGGGTTGTGTCAAGGGAGAATCCAAAACACTTGACACACTACTTACCTACGAGATGTGACAAAATTACTACACGGAGGGCATAGTAGTTATTTAACCACAATTTATTAATCGGGAAAGGCCGATTTTTCTTTTTTTACCTACTTCAAAAAAGCAGCAGGTTTTTCATTCGACGGTATTTTTTATATGTTTGTTATCTCAAAACTTTCAGAATTGGGTGATAGATAGAAAACTCTTTATTTGGACACCTTATTACAGAGTTAAAAATTTAACATAACACATACATGTCCGAAGTATAGTGTACAAAAATCGGCTTTGCCAAAAGCAATCTCGTTCAGGCAACCTTAGATGATTATTTTTTGATTTGAAAGCTGGTACTTCCCGTCATTTCAATTTAGTCTAGTTCTTGAAGTCAGTTTTTTTGTTCTTTTTTGTAATGACAGCTCCTGCTTTAGGAATATACATTTTCTAACATGGGAGTTTTTACACACATACATGAAACGGACACAAGAACAAGAACACCCAGACTCAGAACAATAATTTTCTATATGGGATTTAAAACAGCTCAAACCATTACGCCAACTGTGCAGTCAAAACAAACGTGAATTAACGATAATAAATGTGACTTCATATTTTATAAATTATCTGTTTACTTTGTGAATTAACATACCAATTCCGCCTGCCTACGGAACTAACGCTACGGAATCAGTTACGTGTAAAGAACAATTTTTTCTTGCTATGAAACTAGTTACGTCAAGAATTTTTGTCTTTTAAGAAAGCATTGACGTACAATCACCTACGAAACTAACGCTATAATCAATGAAGCGTGTACAATTGTTTTACCCGACTACGCTGAAGCGCTTGAACCATTGAATCGGTTTTCATGAATGAGACGTTATTATTTTTTTCATAGTGGTCCGGGTGACACAGGTTAAGTAGAATTTTACAAGAGTATTTACGTAGACGGTTTAAAGAGTTTATTTTTTTTTCTAAAACCGTAATCTATTTAATTATTTATAAGTATAACGTTGTACGTATGTAAGTACGAATAACATCTCACGTACAACTGACCAATCAAGAGGCTAAGTGGGGAAATGGCCCGGTAAAACCAACATACAAAGTATAATGTTTGTTTGTCATCTTCCTACTACAGCCATCCTAGATCATCCAAAAAGCTCAGTGGCGTTTTCAGGTCACTACATGTTCCCGGGAGTGATGTTGATTGGAGAATGTCCGCCCGTTCACACTTCTACATTCTGTGAAAACGTGCTACGGCGTTTCTTTTGCCTCCATGCATCCCCTGCACAGAGGGCTGTCTGTTGCGGATATAGTGAATAGGTGCTCGTTTAGGGGACAGTGCCCCGTCAGGATGCCTATGACCTTCCTGAGATCATCCCTTTTTAGTTTAATCAGGTAGCGGGCTAGTCTTTCTGATGCAAAATATATCGTTATTTTATCGGCTATCAAATTAAACAAACCAAATAAAATATACAAATCTTTAAAATTTCTATAGACATTACATTTATCATAACATTTTTTTTACTTACTCCTTCCTCATAATAAATGCTATGACCACATATTTCCCAAATATAGTTAGTCCTAATACTTCCTAGTATTAAACGCCCATATCACCGACTACAAACCTGCATTATTGGTTATTGAAGATTTTGAGTAAAAAATGCAAACCACCAGTTTCATCTTCTCAAAATTATGACGTTATTAAACTAGAATCACAAAAACCTAATAAGGTTTAAGGTTTAATTGCCTAAAAGGAATACCTTTTTTATCTCCAATATACAATCTGCCAATGTAAATGGACATTAAAATAATTAAAATAGAATATATATATATATATTACTTAAAAACTCAATACGAGCAAAATGAATTGGCTAAATTAGAAAAAATAGTCATTGCTCTTTGAAAAACTATTAAATACATAACCAATACTCAAAACCTACGCTCCAGCCCCATAGAATTACGGAATATTAGTGACAATCCTAAATCGTCTGTAAATGAGGTCTGTCAGTATTACACAAATGTAGATAAAAACTTAGCACAGGAGACAATCAACCTTACAACTCCTCCCCGCGTTTTCAAATTCGCCGCCAGGCAGCCGGCGGTCAGTCAAATTAAAAATTACAAGTTTTAATCTACGGCTATTCAATATTAAAAAAATCCATTCACGAAAAAGTCACGAAGTGTTTAATACTTTTTAACTGACTTCAAAAAGCAGAAGGTTATAATTCGGTCAGTCATTTTTTTTTAAATTGAGTGTAAACTATAGGCATAGGCATCTTTGGTCCAAAAGTATCGTTAAATTTTCAAGGCTTGTTATATCCGTATTATGTGTAATTTATGTAAAACAAAAAAAATTGGGCAAAATCTGCCGCTCTTTAAAATTTGCCGCCTTAGGCTCCAGCCTACCCAGTTTAGTGGTAATTCTACAACTAAATTAACTAAATAGTAAAACAGTATCGCAAATTGAATTGATTGATATATTAATTTATTTATCTATTGTTCTAGATACCGTACATGATCACCCAGAGACCCGTAGTCACTTATGTTAATAAGATATATCTAAACTATTTTATAATAAATAGTCGCCGTACAAGTCACAATGACCCTCGGTATTATGTCAATGTTTATGTTGAAGCGCTAATACCTTTAGATAATACAGTAAGGGTAAGTTCTCCTACACCTAAAAAAATTTTATGATGCCTTAAATTTGATGGCAATTTCTCAATCTAAATCAATATAATAATTTAATTGTCTAAATATCACAAGCAATAGCTAGTTGTGTTTTATCGTCGCGAGATTTTTAAAGCTCAACTGCCTGCTTCCCTTCATTAGCGCACAGCAATATTGCAGATTTTCTTTAGTAACCGTATCTCATGACGTTAAATCTCAACTAGCTTTTGCGTATAGCTCAATTTGGCTTCTTTACTTACAATATATGTATATGATTCGATCATCGATTCAGGTGTCGTATTCGTAAACAAACAGTTTAATGATAAAATCAACTGGCACCGTAGTTATTTCAATATATTTTCTTTTACAGGTGGACTTCTATTTTTACCAGTTTTTGACGAACAGATACCGTCCCAGCTTTGTTGAGCTCCATTTCGGATTGTGTGACATGGTAGAAAAAGATCCAATATTTGGCTCTCAGCTTAAACGTAACTATGAAAATCTAACTTGTCCTTATCCACCAGTAAGCAATTTTAATACAATCACAATAAACAACTAAAATTTATTACACTTGTGCTTTTTGGTAAGCAGATGATAAGCGATATAAAATGAAGTATTTAGGATGAGCTCAGCTAGAGGCTATTTGTACCGTTCCTGACTTTCCCAATAGAATATATTATAAACAAATCAAATAATTTGTGTCGTTTTATGCAACTATTTACACTATCAAATGAATCTTCCATAGCTTTGTTAAAACGCTTAAGCATTTATGTCATTCACCAAACCATTTCGAATATACGAAGGTTCTTTATAACCCAACTGCGAAATAAGGAGGGTTATGTTTTTTGAGTGTATGTATGTATCTTTCTTTGGCAAGCCCTAGAGCCTAAACGGCGGGCGGACATTGCAAAACGATCTCTGTCCTCGATAAGCGCAAGCCTGAGGGTGACAGGTGAGGCCGCCTATCACCCTAGCAGAAGCAGGCCGGAGTGGTAGAGCGAGCCATATAAAGTGCTCGCGCCCTTTACTGAACAGAATAGGGACACAAACAGTGGGTGGCCCGTAGTACGTCAGGGTTCCAGGGATTTCCTTTCGAGGGTACACCTGGTTCCCTGGCTTCCAGTACCCGAGATGGTGTGCGGTTTTTAGCCGGTTCGAGATCAACATAACCACCAGTCTGTGGTATCCGAGGGGATTTCCGCACAAAAAAAGGGTACTGCTGGTAAAGAATGCTGCTTTATAAGCGCCGTACAAAAATGCACTATGTCTAAAACAAATAAATATTTTATTTGGTCAAGAGAAATTATTAAACTATAGCATTTAATTTAATACATATGTAGAGAAAATTAAATATACAAGCGTTATAACTTAAGGAATAAAGAGGTCTTCTAGTGCTGTAGAGGGAATCTTCGATCACATAAACTTGTTTTTTGATTGAAAGTGTAAGGTAAACATTACCTACCTAACTAAAATAATAGACTCCATTTTAGTATACTTTTATATATTTAATATACTTTGCGTATATAATTTCTTATTAATTTAATTTCTCCAATTATTCTTTCAGGGGCAATACAACCTCACGAAAATGAAAATTCCATTTATACCCAAAAATTTTCCATTTGAACAGGGACGCATCTATTTAAATTTGACAAAGCAAGAAAATGATAAAAAAGCAAAATTGGTGGAAGCTCACATTGACATGGAAATAAAAAATATCATTTCTAAAAATATAACAGTCTAATGCTTTCAGGGGTTTTATAAAAATAAAGTAATTAACATTTCAGATATTTTTACTATTATTTCAACCTCATAAAAGACCCCGTTCAGATATACATTATATTACCCTTATTATCTTGAAACCAGTAGGGAAATAAATAGGGTTTGGTTTGTATTTATTAATTTTACGTTACTTCCTAGCAACGTGCTGCTACTACCTAGAAACGTGTTCCGTTTTCAGGAATTTTATTAAGAATTATATACGTTTAGGTAAAGTTAGAACAATGATCTTCCCAGATCCACTTTGTTGTTTTTGAATCATTTGTATTGGTTGTGTTTTTTGTCTCTATAAAAACACAACTCCTGCTATGCAGTTTTGTTTTTTACCTGTTCCCGTAGATAGCACATTACCGGCTTCATCATCAGTCTATCGCAGTCCACTACTGGACATAGGCCTCTCCAATTTTACGCCACTCCTGCACATCCAGCTCCTGCCAGCCGTCTTACGCAAATCATCGCTCCACCTGGCCTGTGGACGTCCTACACTACATTTGCCGAGACGCGGTCTCCACTCAAGAACTCGTTTACCCCAACGGTTATCGGTTCTTCGGCAAATGTGGCCAGCCCACTGCCACTTCAGCTTGTCAATCTTGTGGGCTACGTCGATGATCCTGGTTCTTTGTCGGATCACCTCGTTTCTGATGCGATTCCTTAGAGAAACGCCGAGCATAGCCCTCACCATAGCACGCTGAGCGACTTTGAACTTATGGACCAGTCGAACCGTAAGTGTCCACGTTTCGACTCCGTATGTCATTACGGGTAGGACGCATTTCGTCTTTAGGCACTGTGGGATCGACGATGAGAAGACCCGACGAAGTTTCCCAAACGCTGCCCAACCTAGCTGGATTCTTCTATTCACCTCGTCCTCAAAGCTGTTTCTACCTAACTGCAAAGCTTGCCCGAGGTATACATATTTTTGAACAACATATAAATATATATAGAGAGATAAAGAAAGACACGTTGTACAGGTAAACTAATAAATCGTACCACTTAGTATGAGGCAGTGACAATCCTGGCGCAATCTCCACCATTCGGCATTCTGGTCGACATAGATACAATGGTCTACGGCCGAATTCGTTCTGTCGGTTGGAATGGTGAAGATACAGCGCCGGATCATGAGCCCGGAACGCTTCGACGGAATGCATATATGCAAGAGGGATTGGAGGCCGTGATATCCTTCTGTGAAGAAGTGTTGGATGAGGCGAAGAAGGGGACGCTGACGAGACCGCTAGCTACCCATTCATGTCTTTATTCTTTGTGGCCACATTTAGGGGAGACGTGACCTCTGCAAACATAATTGACAATCAAGGGTGACAGTCTGGTACGGCCGGGGGGTGTCGTCTAAGGCGGGTCGGTGTTCCGACTCTTACTGTATAGAAGGGTGAGAGACGCGACAGCAACCTCCGGGGTTGACTCTGGTTACCCCGGGATGTCCGGAGTACATCCCTGGTACAGCAGGGGGGATTTAAGAAGCCACTGATGCGTAAGTAGCAGATAGGCCGCCACGGGGTTTAGTGGGTAGACCGATTCGTCGGGAGACCCACACACGCCTTCGGCCACGGTATGGTGCAAAAAGCGAACCTCGTGCTTTAAAAAAAAAGATAAACGAATAAGTAATATACACAATGAATAACCGGAACTCATATGTATATTTAAATAAAAAAAGTATAACGTTATAAAATTAATCGTGGTGAATTTATTATGAAGAAACTTTTGTTGAATTTTGGTACTCTTGCAAATTATAAAATAAAATCCACCAGCGTTGATTTATTGCGCACTACGTTGTTAAGGATTTATTTTGGGTTCCGAGGAACATCTCGGTATCTTGTGGTGTTTCTCAAGTTAGATTTCACTCTTTTTAGAGATCAAAACGAACGCTCGCATGTTGCAGTTGTTACAGGAATTGTGGCACCAAATCTAGTTGTCTCCAACAATCGTGACGTTACATTTTTTATTTATTATAAAAATTTCTGGTACAGAAATATCCCCCACATCCCTCTCCTAGGTTCGCCCCTACTTGAAACTTCTTTAGGCCCTAGAAGCCCTTGCAATGATATGTGGGAATTGGATCGAAAAATCCAAAACCTCCTCTCCAAGTATCAGAATATGTCCAGCATTGACCTATTAATGGCAGTTGATAACGATGAAATCTACACTGTGTGTTTAGTGACACCTGTAAGAATTACAAGCGATCACCGTCCCAGGTCTACCCAACATCAAGGTTTATAAAATCGGAGAAAAAGGTTAACTTATCACAAGCCCTAAGCTATCTATTGTATAAAGAACGAGGTGGATTGTGCCTCAAACTCACCGTGACATCATCAGATAAGCTAATTGTGAGTTTTTAATTCTTAGTCTTCGAGTCTTCAAGTCTTCGTCGTGATGGAATTAATGATAATTATAAAAAATGTGGATGACATGAGATGCGGACCGTCTTTAGCATAAACAAAAAACGATCCTCCAAACCCCTTATTTACATTCTATAGTTAAATAGCAAAGCTAATCTCCTACATCTGTCATATACACATCCTATTTCATCAGCTTGTTGAAAAGTGACACGGAATTTAAGAAAAATTTAAACAAAATCTATTTATTTTACACATTACCGGTAGATCAGTAGGTATTCTTTTCAATTCCTAGAGTCTGTATAGATTACCCAGGTTAAGTATGTCAAGGATAATAATATTTATACATTTCCTGGACGCCCCAGGTCAATACCTAAATGTACAACAATAAATATACAATTATAGATTGCCTAAAACACCCGAATTATACCTACAGATTGCCGGTAACATATATATAACTGTAAATTAATAATAGCCGGAAGAGATGAATAATGTATGCTTATCTAAAATTAATAGCCTTGTCCAATAGAACCATTATCATTATGTACCTGCCATATTCTGTCCATCACAGTCAGTATTAATGCTTTTATTATCTACTATCTAACATAATAAAGTTTTTCTGTAAAGGATGATTTCCACCGAACGCCATGTTACTAAAGGTCAATTTTATTAGTTCTTGATAAAGTTATAATGCCACTTATCTATACTAATATTATGAACGTTTTGGCTAATCTCGGGAACTACTGTCCCGGTTTGAATAATTCTTTTAGTATTATATCCAGGCGGCAGACTATATACCTATAATCATGCTAGTAGAGGTATCAATAAAAAAATTTTTAAAAAACAGGGGATTTTTTTTCCGTCGCGTGCGCCATGTAAAATGGAATTGATGAATGAATTGTTTGTCTTTATCTATATCTATATGTGTCTCCTATCTCTCTATCTCCTATATATATCCTAGACTTTCTAGACCCGAAATCTGTAGTTATCTGCCGGATGAGTTTGGTAAATCTTTGAGTGAGTTCACAGCAACAGCAAGTGGTAAAACCATTGTCGTGTAAAGAGAGTATTTGAAGGAATATTTAATACTGTCGCAGAAGGCGCCAGGGGACAAACGGCAAACCTACCTACCGCTCACTCTAGTAAGAGTGGCAAGAGTTTATTTATAGTATATGCAAAAAGGGTGAGAGGGTTCTTCACACCCGAGCATGTGTCTTTTTTATAAGACCCAGGTTCGCACGTGCTTTGAATAATACCGTTTTCATCTTTGCGATGGATTCGCGCAGTATAAGCTTGACGCTTACGATCGAATGCACGTTGCAGCGCCGAGCTGTCCGCATTATCAATAACCCCGAATTCACCGGTTCCCTTGAGTCTCTGCAACTACAGAGAGATATCGCCACTGTAGCAGTCCTCACCACCTTTATCATGGAGTATTCTGAAGAGCTCTTCTGACTGGTCCCAACTGCTCCCTTCCTCTACCGGAGTAAGCGTGTTAGCCTTGGAAATTACCGACTCAAGAGTAGTAGAAATACACTTTTGAACAAAACGGTTCGGTTCTTCTTTCCTGTGCCGAGCAGTCAAAACCTGGAACTTACTACCAGCGCACGTGTTTCTCTCCCTCTATGATTCAAAGTCCTTTAAAAAAAGGAAAAAGAATCTCCATAGTGACTCATGGTGTCGGACGTCGTACTGCATTGTCTCTAGTTGCAGTAATTATGGCTCCCACCCTCAGATTCTACTGAAGCTTGCCATTAGGCTGAGTGGAGTCCCTTTGGCAGGCTGTCAAATAAATAAAAACACTTGATGGTACAGACTACTATCGATCATAGACATTCGAACTAGCAAGGCAAGAAGTAACTTGCTGCCAAAGTTGCAAGTGCACTGATGCTTTTTGAGACTCTGCAATTAGAATCTTGTGGTGGGAGGGGTAACCTCACTCAAGGAAAACAGAAAGAATGCCCTCTTCCCGCTTTCCCTGTGATTACAAATTAGTTCCAAATGGGACTAAAACATTAATAGATTTAATATTTGATATAAAAGCTGGTAGGACATATTACATTAAACAATCTAAGACCTCCATAAGCTTAGGTCCTGGGGTAACCGGTGAGGCTGTCTGCCACTCTAGCAGAAGCAGACCAGGATAACATAATCCCACTGTATGTCTATGATGCACATTAATTTTATTCAAATAACCAACGAAAATCTCCATATGAAATAGGGGGTTACAATTACTTTTCTTTATCACTATTACATACCGTTCGGTCATAATACAGCAATAAACTAGGTATTTTTATCAAACTTAATAGTAAACCACGCTTGTACATAAAATATATATGCATATGTGAAGACAAACATTTTCAATTGAATGAAAAGTTAATTTATTATCATATAGTTTTATTTACAAAAATAATTCTAAAGATAAATACAGACTTGCTTTTGACAGACACACATCATACATAATTTATTTGAAATGTTTGCTATTTTTTTTATTCACAATTAGATATTGATACATATTACTTATTGTGACTGTGTGAAAAAAATAAATAAATAATATAATATAGACAAAGTAAGAAGTTAGGAAGGGATGTTTGTCTTTGGCAATACATTACACTGTGGAGGGACGGGCCACATGTCCCTCCAACACAAAGGGAGGATCCTCTGACCAGGCGAGGTGATCATGCCTGGTGGGCTACTGCCCCGACCAGGCAAGGTGATCATGCCTGGTGGGCTACTGCCCAACGGTTGATGTTGGGAATTTGTATATATGTTAATCGGCGCGAGAACTTCTATTGCGCGATTTAGGATTGGTAGCCTCTTCGCACACTACGTTACTCCGTAGTTCAGTGTATCTTCGGTGGATGGCAATGTCATATATTTATGTTGACGCTGTATGTGGAAGTCGCCACAACACTAAAGATACATAATATTATTATGGCTGAAAATCTAAAATATGCAAAAAAATTAAATGCATTCCACATTCACACGACTTAAAACTAACAACATTTGAAGATCTAACTTTGTTTAATATAAATATTAATTTTAATGACTACAATTCATAAAAAATACATTTTAACTCAATTTTTTTTAGCTCTACTGTATCACTTAATATTGCCAGTTGTAATATTAAAGCGACACAGGACAACTGTCTTCAAAAACTAAAATACAATAATATTATTGGCCTAGTAAAAGCTTCTAATAATAAATACTACTTTACAAAACTAAATAATTTTGACAATTTTATTTCAAATATTCTAATTTAATTGCCTTCTCATTTTAGATTTGAAATAAAAGGTCACATCTACCATTTGCATTTTTTTGTTAGTACTAACTGAATAATTTCTAAGTGAGAAGAGTTAAAACTTGGTGACAAATGATTGTTCAAAACAAAAATTTGAAGAATGCAAAGAAGCAGATGGTTAACCTGATAGGAACCCCACCCATGACCTATCAGTATGTCGCAAGCCTTTAAATATGACAATGAATATCTCTATAAAATGTAATTCCGCAGATGTGAATATTTAAACTGATATAGAAATGCATTATGATGGAGACAAATATGTTAATTACAATAGTATATAGAATTATATTTTACATATATATGTTAGAAATTGCATTTTAAGCATCAATATGTTTGTTTTATAAAATACAGGTATTTGACTTTAAGTAACATATATTTCTTTATGTTAGGCAATCATAATAAACTACCGTTTCAGATCACAGTAGTCGAGACATAAGTTAACTGGCTGAAAATAAGTATGTCACCATAAGATGTTTGTATCTGACTCGACGGATGACCAGCAGATCAACTGTCTTTAATTATTCTCTAAAATGATTGAATAGAATATCTAATTAGATATGATTATTAATACTAGTGTCATATCACATCTAGATGTTGAAACCCATCTTTCGCATGCAAGCTTTGTGTTCTTCAATCAATGGTCCACAATTCTCTTCTCCATTTTCAATAATGCTGAAATTATCAATTAAGAACAGTAAGCTTATTTTTCAGTTTCCAAATCTAAAAATAACCTACTGTGGGAGAGCCACGCTTCGGCATGGATGGGTGGGCTCGACCGGAGTGTTACCATGGCCTCACAGAAAACCGGTGTGAAACAGCGCCTGCGCTGTGTTTCACCAAGTGAGTGAGGATACCGGAGGCCCATAATCCAACCCTTCCCCTCATCCCCCAAGGTCAGCAACACACTTGTGACGCCTCTGGTGTTACGGGTGTCCATGGGCGGCGATAATCGCTTACCATCAGGCGATACGTCTACTCGTTAGCCCCCGATTACATTAAAAAAAAATTACGTACGTAAGAATCGTAATCTAAAATTATTTTGTTAACGACAAGCCACGTGTACCAACGTTAATTCGATTTAAACAATAATAGAAATTGTAGTATCATAAAGTAAGTAACAATAAAACCAGGAAAAACGTTACTTTAATGTTAAAGGAACTGATTTCAAATATAGGAGGCTTTAATAACCACAGATTGTCTAAACATTAACATAAATCTAGACTTTTCTAGAAAATTCATATTGCGTAATAAAAGTATTTTCCTATAACCTTACCATGCATCTCGAGCTCTCTTCGTCTCCGGACAGGCACAGCATGGCTTTAATTTCGGCTTTTCGCCCTCAGGCTTAGCCGCAACCTCGACTGCTTTAACTTCTACTCCCTTTGCACTTGCATTACCCATATTTTAATTAATAATGAAAATGATTCAATATTGTCGAAAATTTCAAGATTCACTGCACGACCTTGCCCGATAAAATAATAAATGTCATAATACAATGCCATTGCTGTCAAACGCCTCACGTGCGAATGGCGTTATACCTTTCGTTCAGAAATATAATGAAGTTTTAGTTAGAGATTGTATTCAAAGTTTTTTGTTCATCATCTATATTATCTTCAACTCGTGTGTTCAATTAGTTGCATGCTGTAGAAATCACAAAGTTTAATAAGTAATAATTGTATATATTTCAGCAAGGGATGAGTACTGTAAATTATTTTGTAATGAAAAAAAAAATGCTTTTATCTCTGTGATAGTCATCACTAGTGTCAAATTAATTGATTAATTTTGATATTAATTATAATCATTTAATTTTCACTAAAAAACTGACACGAAAAAAATGTAATAAAGTTACTTCGTTGTTTTTGTAGCTATCTGGCACAGAGTCCTGTAGACGGACCGACGTAATAGCGTTCTCATGAAATCACCTCAAAACTTGATGTGAAACCGCTGGAAAGACTAAGCTTAGCTCAAAGTTTCAATAGACATAAAAGCTTTTTTAAAGTCATAAATGGTAAGTACAAAGTCATATTCTTCTGATGTCTATAAGATCTACCTGCCTATGAAGTTCCAGTGCTGTCGAATATCACTTACATACAATTTCTTAATTTCTGCCATGATCAGACTTCAGTTTATTCAACTGGATTTACCCAATAGACAGAACTGTTGCGAATTATTTCGCTCTATAACACTCGTGATTTTAAAACACTGAAAATCTTTTTTCTGATTATCGAGACTTGTCTATTGGGCTGCCGGTATTTGGACGCAGAGTCTGGAGATTGGCGAATCATTTTTCAACCTTTAACCACGAGCTTATGGTATGGAGTACGGAATCCTAAAAACAACTAAAATGGAGCTTTATACCCTTTAACCGTTAATAGTAATATAAAAAAATGGGATATGTAAAAGGTCACATTACAGAATCAATTTTCTGTTTTGGTTTTAAACAGAAATATCCACTACTTTATTTGTATGAATATCTAGGGAACTGCGTTGATACCAATGATATCAGTAACCGTTTAGTGCAGACTGACTATACGGTCAGGTCTTAGTTATTCAAGACACGTCACTTTAAAACAGAATATGGGGTCACTTCATTGTACGTCTATCAAGACCCTTTTTGAGAACAAGTGAAAATATAAAGTTAAAATTAATACCAAATATTTATATATATAAATAGAAAATTTGTCATGAAGCAATGTCATGTAGCACTACTAAAGGAAAAAATCAGAAAACCATAAATTGGTAGATATAGCATACAAAAATTTAAATAAACTTATTTGCAATTGATACACTAATGGCAACATTTAATTTGTCCCCTCTTAACAAAAAGTTTTACTTAAAATTTAACTAAAACTAGTCCGAAAGATATTCCATTTTTTCTTCATATCGCTGTACGATGTAGAGAGGGTATAGGAGGCAAAAAATGAACAAAGTAACAAATTAAGGTTTTCAACTTTAATCAGACAAGCAAACTAAAAGTAATGGTGCACAAGCTTCTTATTACTTAGAAAATGTAAAACTCGCAAAAAGAACACCTGACACCATATAAACTAAATCGTTTAAGAGTAAATACACACATATTAATATAATTTATCATATTCCATAATCTAAAAACGAAAGGTCTACTAACATCTCATAATCATACTTTAAAACAGATAGATTGTAATCATTAGTTCATGATTAAAACAATTCAGTACATTTTATGATCCCTAAGAGTATCGTACAGTACACGGGATGATACATAACACCATGGTTAAAAGATCTTAAAAATTTAAAAAAAAGTATATTACCAATGACCGCAATGGTTATGTACCAAAACGTTACAATACTGTTTAAAATATAATCTAAAACACAAAAAGCATTCACATTAAATTAGAATGTTAATATGGTTAAAATCAAAAAATGCAGTAAAAAAAACTTAAATTTAAATTCATAATCACAAACATATAACGATTGCGTGATAAGTATTAAAATGTTAACTGATTAAAATGGTTGGGTGACGTTCTGATATAAGAAATATGGTCACGTGTGGCTCTCGCCAAATGTTCTACAAATTAGTCGTATTTAAAATCAAGTCAATTTTTCGCTGATGTTCTTGCCGATTGTGCGGATAATGATCATAGTATATAATAGATACATTGTTTTATCTAAACTGAAAAATGTCACCTCACTAACGGACTTAGGGCTGATACAGGTGACGGACTTTTGTCTGTAGATTGTTTCTTCTGTAGGACATTAGAAATTTACAAAATAAATATAAATAAATAATAAATATAAATATTTCGGACATCTAACACACAACGCCATCTAGTCCCAAACTAAGCAGAGCTTGTATTATGGGTACTGGACAACTGATATGAATACGTAAATACTTTTTATTTGTAAATACATACATATTATACATAGAAAACACCCAAACTCCGAAACAAATATTTGCAGATCATACAAACATTTGGTCCGACCCAGGATTCGAACCCGAGACCTCATGGACAGCAGTCGCGTACTCTACCACTGCGCCACCGAGGCAGTCAAATAATGACTAAAAGTAGAAAAAAAATGGTTAAATGGCTGTAATTGTGCAACTTCGATGGATAGTCCGTCGTCTGTACAGTCCTTTATGACCGTAACTATAATACGGTCTGTCTATGAAAAAGCATGAAGAAATCTTTTGTGCGATTTTTCAATTTCAGACTAAACAGCTTCCTTGAAAATCATATTTAGCAAAATATGGAATTAGAAGGAACGCTTCACTTGATTTTAAGACATTTCCCTTATAATCGCTAATTAATCAAACGTTAAAAGCCAAATGATAATCAAAAATACTTAGTCGGAATATTGGGTACAAATTAATATCTAGACACAATTATAGGTTAGAAAATAAAACATGCTTTCCTTATGCTACGATTAAAAAGTTCTATAAAAACAAAACTTAACAATAAATATTTGTGGCTCTTAGCCCGTTTACTTCAACAATTGTCTGTGTAGAGATCAAATCGTCGTTTGCTTTTAGCTATCGTAAAAATATTTATAAAAATAAAAAACAATCTCATGGACTAAATATCAGAAAAAAACAAAAAAAGCGTGTACTAAAACTAAGCTCATATCAATCGAACTTGCAGTTCTTAAATAATGTATTAATAGAAACTCATTGCACACTCAAATATTATTAAAACACATCAGTCTAATTTTGTTCGTTTCTTCAAATTGCATTAGGTCTATCTTTTGAACTTGTATATAAAAATCATGAGGAAATACATGAGAGTGCAAAAATTAATTGCAATATACTTTGTATTTAAGGTGCTTATAGTAAATCAGTCTTAACTACCTTCAGTCATATAAAACCACGTACTTAAATTCCATTAATACATTTATGTGATAGAATATAGGTTTCAATACATAAACAACCTTTTTTATATCAGCAGTCTAATCAAAATACAATCTATTTTCTAAATCAATTATGTAAATTTAAACTCATATTTAATCTCTTTTACTCTCTGAAGTATATAATACGTGGCTTTATCTAATGTATTAATTAGGTTTAGAGCTACCATTTGTCTTGTGTGAGAGTCGCGAACTGCGACGGGGAACCCCCCACTTTCCTCTCGGCGCCACTCGCATTTTGGTAATTACTCTTCTGGGTTTTCATATCTGTCAGAATAAGTTATTGTAATGTATAATTTTTTTATCATGACACACAAACGTATATGCTTTATTGTATATATTTTGTCTTTGTATACTTTTTAAAATATATAAGTAGTATAGCATACCAAAAATGATATGCTTTAGTGTGCCGTTTTACTAAAAAGTGTATTAAGTAAAATCTTGTTCTAAAACAGTCCGTACCGTGACAGATTAAGAATACGAAGGGTTACCACCCTTATGCACATGACATCCCGTGGATGTCGTAAAAGCGGACTAAGGGACAACATCATTGTTAACAAAAGGGAAACTTGACACAAACTCTGTATCAACCCGTCTAGCAAGCGTGGTCTAGCAAGCCTATGTCTACAGCAGTACACATACACCTGATCTTTCCTCACTCGTGTCCGATAACCGCCCCATCGAATTATGCGAGTCAGGGAACAGAGAGTGCACCTGTGTGCACTCTCTGTTCTGTGCATTATAATATCTCCTGCGTAGTTAGCTGGTCTCCGTTGAGACTGACCGCCGTGGCTGAAATCGCCTAGGAATACATCATTATCACTTTGTGGAGTTTCTATTTGCTAGTAGAAATAGCATGTTCGGTCTATTAAATTTTATTGTGACCGAAAATTGAATCAGCACTCTGCTAGTCTTATTAATACTTTACCATGAAAATAAAAAGTTACGAAATTAAGTGTAGACCTAAACTGACGTTTAAACGAACATTTATTACTAAGAGCCTTCAACCTTCAGCTTTTGACGATGTTTCTACATACCTTTCCTCTTACTACCAATTCATATTATTTACAATGCGACGCAAGCACACACAGCAAGAAAATTTGCAATCAGGTGATGGATTTAGATTCGAATAGTAATGAAGTGTTACCTGCTAAAACTTGAAATATATCCTATACCAAACCGTATGGTCAGCGTAATAAGCCAAAACCTCTATTCTAAGGAGAGCCCTGTGTCGGAAAACGTGGTCTATTAAAGGCTGATGCTGCNGCTGCTGGTGTTACCTGCTATGAGTAGCAGCATTTTCCTGCGAGCTCCAAAGGCGCTGACGCCGATCTCGATGAGGTCCGCCTCGTTCAGCGATGTGAATGTCGACATATCTAACTCATGCTTCTTGAATAGATCTGTGGAAAATATTGTTTTTTTTAAAAGACTTCTCTCCCACATTAAGAATATACGTCCTGTAACGCAGTGGATTTCACGAACAATAAACACCCAGACTTAGAACAAAAATTTTTGGGTCACACAAAGTGTTGACTTAAGTGAGATTTGAACCCACAACACTTGGCGTAGTAGAATGTGGCGGGGTTACCGCTCAAACCACTAGTCCTACCGTGCAGTCAAATTAATTATAATAACTAACCAATATACTTGTGCAGGCCAACGTCTCTGAGCAGCGAAGACAGCTGTTGATAGCGGCACGTGGTCGGACTCTGCGTTTGAGGGGGAGAACACACCGGCTCCGCTATGTTGGGCCGCACTAGCTCCGATCTGTTCCAACCTTTCTCAGGCTACACATTTGAATAAAGAAAATTTATAGATTAGTAAAGATGAAATAAGCCATTCCCAAGGCACAACAATATCTCAACTGGTGTCAAGCAATTCTTTCGTTGCTTCATCGTATGAAAACCCCTGCTTCTGGCAGGAGGATTATAAACATACGACAACACATTTGTGATTAATATACGTCAATAATCTATGCACGTAGTGACTAGTTAAGAATACCATGGGTATGGTAAGAGCTGACTAAGGGAACCGATCACGCAGACCAACATCACCGATTGATTGCCGATGATGATAATGATGAGATATCAATCAGTGACAATAATTACCTATCATTATGTAACAGTTTTTTTTTTTTATATTTAAGCTGCCAAAATGACTCTGCCCTGCCTGATGGAAAGCATGAGCAGAATCCAAGAGTGGTGGTCACCATCCTCAATGCGAAAAAGAACAATGCAGTATGGTGACCCACACTATGGCGGCCTGGGGGGAAAGGGGATGGTGAGAAGGATAGGGGGCGTTGGATTGGGGTATGGGCCTCCGGTATCCTCACTCACTCGATGAAACACAGCGTAAGCGCTGTTTCACACCGGTTTTCTGTGAGGCCGTGGTATCACTCCGGTCGAGCCGGCCCATTCATGCCGAAGCGTGGCTCTCCCACGGTAAAAACGGTGAGTTAGTTTTAGTGAAATTCTGATACTTACAGTGCCCCCGTCATTGTTCGCGTTGAGGTTAATGGGTCCTGGCGAGGTGTGGCTGAAGTAGTAGCCGGACCAGCGCGTTGTAGGTACGCGGTAACCACTGCCCACCGTCTCACGCATTGCCTACACAAACATAGATTTTAGCCATGGCTTGATCAGATCATGGACTTCCTACTGTATTTCAAAAAGTCGGAGATTGGACGGCGTAGAAAGTCTGGTGGCTAAACTCAGTTAAGCGCAGACACTTCAGTCATGATATCTTCTTATTAAAATTGTACTGTCACCTATACAACATCAGACGCAGATTCGTGATCTATGAAGGGAATAACATTTTAAACGCAGTCATCTTTCCAAGATAAACTTGAATTTTAAGAGGACTTTTTCATTTTTATTTTAAAATTGTGCTTATAATTTTGTGCAAGTAACTGCTTCGTTGGTCTAGTGGTTAGCGTAAGCGGCTGCAGATCAAGAGGTCTCAGGTTCGATTCCCGGGTCGGACTGCTGTTGGGATTTCTTACAAGAAATTCTTAATATAAGCTCGGATAATGGAACATGGTGGTGTTTCCCGCCCGTGCATCGGAGAGCACGTTAAGCCGTCGGTACCGGTTGTCATGAAGATCTATTATTGCCATTCGGAAGTCATTGCCCTCAAATATACTGACAACTAGTTCAACCTTCGAATTCAGTTCACCTCAGGGTTGCGGAGGTCCGATGCCAGTCTCTCCGCGTGAAAGCTAATATTCAGGTAAAACCGGTTGAACTAGTAGCCGACCCCAAATCTTGGGAATAATAAGTAAATATCTGAAAAGGAACGGAAGAGTGAATTAAGAAACTGTGTTATATAATATAAACACGCGTGGTGGTAGATAGACCCCCCTTCCCCTTGGTGATAGGTAGTGAGGTTTGACTACCCCCCCCCCCCCCTT
>PKRV01000817.1:168963-237116 GCA_003709505.1 Hyphantria cunea | reverse complement strand
CCACACAGATCATATTTATGTGAGCTGTATTTGCTGTATGAATTTGTTATTAATTGTAAACTGCGTGTGAGAGAGAAACAATAAATTATTTTGGCTATGTATGTTTGTAAAGTCCTTTGAGGCACAGCACTTTCTGCATCAGGAATAATAATTTCTGATTCAGGATATGTCATTTTTAAGAAAAAAAAAAACAACGCCAAGCAATGGTCTACTCTCAGTAGTTCTATGGATTTTTGGGTAGATATTTCTATATCACCCCCAAAGGTTGGCGGGTAAAAAATGAATTGGACATTAAGCCCGCCGTCATACATGTGTGCATAGTGTTAAAATAAAATAAATATTTTTACAAAAATATTAACAAAACAACCTCAACTTACCAAATACAAGTGTAAAAGAGCTATCAATTCGCGACTAAACCCTCAACTTAGAGGAAACAGGGAACCTTCTCCTTGTGCCCTCATAACTTCCCTCATTTCTTGTTGTATTTCCTGCAGTTAGGTGCTTATGTGGTTTCTTTTAATGAGCACACTACTCGTACACCTTCATACGAATACGCACACACACATACACACACCCACACGCATACACACACATATTATTTGTATTTGTAATAATTCTGTCCGTGTAAACATAAATGTCACTTCTCCTCCCACCTATTTAACTATCCCGAGCCTGGAGCGACTGTAAATCCGTAATATAGGACATCCTAGTGCAGCAGTCTCCCACACAGATCATATTTATGTGAGCTGTATTTGCTGTATGAATTTGTTATTAATTGTAAACTGCGTGTGAGAGAGAAACAATAAATTATTTTGGCTATGTATGTTTGTAAAGTCCTTTGAGGTACAGCACTTTCTGCATCAGGAATAATAATTTCTGATTCAGGATATGTCATTTTTAAGAAAAAAAAAAAACAAACAGTAAAGGAACAGTCTCTTAATCCACTTTACAACTAACTAACTAAACAAGATAAGTTGTAATTAGGTTTACAATTAACTACAATTAATTTCAAAGTAGAGTGTTGCATAGTTACCGTGTTGAGAGCGATCAACGTCAGTGGAAGGTGCGGGGCTGTGAGTCTTGCTGATGGGTGACACGGACGGAGATACCACGTTACTGCCGTCGCCTCCTGACATACCATTCCATCATTACAACAAACTATCATATAACTTTGAATAGGCTAGATGACTGTATCGTAAATAGATACCGATGTCTCCTTAAATATAATATTACAAAACATCTCAGTAAATATAACCATTACAGCTTTTTGTTGCTATTACAAATTTTAATACAATGAACATTGAAATATATTGGTCCATTCGGTAGTCTAAAACAGTGACGTCACAACTTTATATTTAGTACATTCTTCATACAAAGCTATCGTTTTGACAGATGATAAAAGTAATTTATTTGACTAAGGTGTCATCGTCAACAACTCATAATGTCCCACTGCTGGGCTCGGGTCTCCTCTCAGGAGAGGGTTAAGGCCATGCGTCCCCACGCTGGCCAAGTGCGGGTTGGGGACTGGAAGGTGTCATACCGTTCGTCAAATATCAAACTTAACTGTACCTGTGCTATATCTTAAAGATCCCAGATGAAAATAATTATCTCTTGAGTGGGTTCATTAAATACTCACTAAGAAAGCCAACCGTGAATAATTTCATAAAGTTATTTGATTCTAGTTAACCAATTTAAGTAACCAAGTATAACAACAGCTATAGCCGCTGAAATTGTTTTTAAATATTTGTTAAGGCGTAAGTGGTATGTAATGATCGAGAAAAATTGCTTTCCATCATCTCTGCTTACCCTGGACATGAATAGTCATGAGCTTTGAGTGTATATACACATGTATCTTACCTGAAATGTTCTGAGTATCAAGCGACACGGAACTTCCAGTAAAGTTGCTCTGATAACCGCTGCTGGCCTGAGAGCTTGAGTTCAGGATCTGACTCAGAGTTGTCTGTAAAAACATTGTCATTTTGATTCCAGTTTTACATTCAAAATAGAATAATTAAGGAGCAACGTAGAAGTCAACGTTGGTAGTGTCAGAGAGGATTTCCGCAAGAGAAAAAAAATGGGGGTGTATAGAAAAATATCAAAAGCTGTCACTATACGGACACAGCAATTAAAATTTCCTTTTTATATTAATAGAGGTAGCTAATTAGTTACTCACAGGCCTATTGTCCTGAGCAAGCTGCGGGAATTGCGGCTGCATCATCATCGGCTGCGGAACTCCAACCATCTCGGCGCCGTTCGACATCGCTATTAAATTCACAATTTAAATTTATATTAATGTCCTAATACAATGAAAGAATATTATGCGATTACTTCAGACTTTTTTAAGGGTTACAGAGTAGAGAAACTTTTTGTAATTAGAGTTCTGCATCACACTATAAAAGCTTTCACGGTGATTGTTATAAGAACTAAACTTTTACAAAAAACTGTCTAATATTGATGCAATAATGAACAAAAAGATAGCTGAAACCAAGTAAACTGTAATCTTATTATTTTTTTTATAAATGAATTCGTCATAAAACACAAAGTACGCCAGAGGAAAATGAGGTTAATAGTTTGGTTGCCAACATGTAAATAACACAGCGTTTTGATCTTCCTGATATGTACAAATAAACCTTGATAAAAGTATTATGATTACTGATACTTACGGTTCCAAGATCCTCCTTGATTTTTGTACATCACCGAATTAGGGTTAGGCAACAAATTGGGATAGTGGAACTGACCACTCCTGGGTTGAGGAGAAGGCACCATCCATGTACTGGGGTACACGGGAGGGGTCAAAGCGACCGGGGACAGCGGACTCGCGTACCCACCCGGCGTGGGCGGGTTATGCCCAAACATTGGACTGCCAAGGTTGGGGAAGTTGGCCAATTCAGTCAGCTGTTGCATGTTGTACGGAGAGCAAGGCGAGTTTGTCAAGGTTGCGGCGTGTGTTGGCGAGAACGGGTTGAATACTCCAAAGTTGGGCATATTGTTTGCAGATATAGCTGGGATGTTGTAGGACTCGGGTATTTCTGCCGTGATTACCGGCTCTTTGTCACCTAAGAGCTCTCGGCGAGCCTCGTAGATGTCACCTGGGAAAAATATATGTGTATGGTATTATTCCCATCCATCAACCTAATGGTCGCAAGTAATGTTTTTAATGTCCGCAATCTTTCAACTAAAGAAAGAAAGAAAGAAAATTATTTATTCTGACATACACAGGACAATAAGCGGTTTTAAGCAGACGTAAAACAGAAAATAACAAGGTGTTTTTGCCCCGTGCGCTGCCAGATAAGGCTCCTATCCAAGCATCATGGTAGTTTATAGGATCTTTGAACAAAAAGTATAAGAGCAGGCCGTTCTCATCATCGACATGGATACCAAGGAATAGAAAAGTAATTAATAGCCCTAATCTCTATTTAATAACGTTGAAGGGTTGCAGATAATCATCTTCCATCGAGTGACCATTTACATCATAACAAATAGATGGTTGACAAAATCTTAATTAACACGAGTAGATTCAAAAGCAAAGCAAAAATACGGGAAATTTGTGCAAAAACTGTTTATTTAAAGCTTATTACGTATAAAGTACAAAGGCTGAGGCGATCTCTCCCAGTCAACCTTCAAGTGATGTAGAAATCTGATGCAGTAAGTACCACTACTGGAGGCGGTTAGGAACATATTTATAAATAAAGACCTATCGCCCATCATTAAAACTATAACCAAAACGTCAAAAATTATATAATGAAATGTTTAAAATATTCTATGAAGTAACTAGAAACCTTACTACGAACGCACCATTGCCATATTGCTGGTGTTTAATATATTATTATGTACATACTTACTACGTTTAAAGACCTTTTAATTTCCAACAAATTTGGGGGGGTTGTTATTTGTTTTTTTACATGTTTTAGTGGTAATCGTTGGGAATAAGCCTCTATTTATAAATTTAACAAGACCAGTGTCATCAGCTACGGAAACTAGACTACTAATAAAAATGGTAATATACCGCGCTAGCGACCCGCCTGAGCTTTGAAGGGTGTAATCTGTTATGCTCATAAACCTTCCCTTTAAATCACTTCAACTGTCTCGGTGGTGCAGCGCTAGCGTATACTACTGCTGTGCTAGAGGTAGGAACAGATGTAAAATGTTGTCCCAGGTCCTAGGGACCACCAGTGGTCCCAGTTTCAGTATTGGCCCTTGGGCATAAGCCCTTTGAAGAAGTTCGTGCAATTCTGTCTTAAGGGGGTATTCTAGTGTAGAATTTCAAAAAAATCGATTTTTTTTTATATTTTCAAAGTTTAACTATTTAAGAATATGTCTACGAGAGGATTTTTGAAAATTTAAATTATTTTTACTGACCCGGCCTCCAAACTGGTTCAGTTGGGTCTAGACGGACAAAAGACATTAGGGATTCTCCGTCTACCTGAAAGGAGGCCAGAACTGCTCGATTGGAAGAGAGAAACGCAGAAAATAGTTTTTTTGAAGTAGAAGAAGGTCTGATGTATGAAGCAGGAATGGCAGATTGAATAAAAGTAAGTATAATATATCATTTCATAACTTTGACAGCGAAAAACTTTACGCGAAACTTTAAATGCGTTTTTCTCAGAACAGACTTTTTCAATATATTTGTCACGATTTCTCGAGTTCTACTGGACCGATTCACTTGAAATTTTCAGGGAATCTTCTTTATAGACCTCTCAAGAATTGGAACTAGCCTTATCCCCAAATTTCAATTTTGACTATTTTTAAAAAATTCGAGAAACTCAAAAAAATGGTAAAAAAAAATCGTCTTTTTTTCAAACAGTCGCCATTTTGTCAAAAAAATTTTTTTTCACTCATCGCTAGTTCTAAATCTTGCGACATCATTGCAGTTTAATAATCTTTTTTATTTTTTCATTTCAGATGACTAGGAGGGTAGAAATCATGTCAAAACTCATCTGCCAATTTTTTGACGCCCCCCCCTTCATCGGCTGCCAGTTTTTTAAATTTTTGACCTTTTTTTTAAATTTTTTTCTGTACTCTTGAAACATTAATAAATAACTGATAAAAAAATGTGTAGTAAAAATATTGATTGCTTTTTTTTACGACACTTTCAAAATGACCTAAAATTCATGTCTCCACACTAGAATACCCCCTTAAATGTGAGGCGGCTGGTGGAGCTGATGAGTTACCTGCGCATCTCTCAATGCCCTTGATGACGACGGAGGTGATGCCCTGCTTGGGCTTGCGGCGCACGTTGATGTACACGTTGTACTTGCTCATGAGCTGGTTGGCCGCCTCCGAGTCCACGCGACACGCCTCGTCCGACACGTCGAACAGCACCACCAGCGGCAGGCTGCCCTGTTTGTTATATCACAACCTACTAGGTATAACTGCTTCAATCCACGTCATGTTTACTAATGTTCTAATATATAAATATAATAGTAGTTTACTTACATATGGTACATATAGTATATCGGCAGTTACAACGAGTGGTTAGTATTAAAGCTTTTAAACTTTTTTTTAGATTTTTGCGACTTTTTCACATAGCTTTTGTTGTACAGCGGAACATTCGCGATCAATTGTTTAGAAAGTTACAATACCTCTTGTACCTCGATGTTTCAAACGGGTTTCGTGACCTTTTAAATTATTTTATAGCGAAAAAGTCCCTAACAACATTAATATGCTCAATTATTTTTTTTGCTGTCGGAGGTTTTTTGTTGTACATTATGTTACAAATTGGTTATCTTATGTACTCTCTTATAATATGTAAAACAGTGTACAAATAAAGAGTTTTCTATCTATCTAGGAATAGACTTCCTCACTAGTAATAAATTACTTGATACTTTGCAAACATCGATGCAACGAAATAGACTCCACGAAAATGACAAACATGTACACAGAACACCCTAGGCTCAAAACAACAATTTGAACATCACACAAAGTAGTGAGAGTGGGTTCGATGTGACAAACACGTGAATATTGAACCCGCAACACTCGGTAGAAAGGTGGCAAGGTGTCCGTTTCAATCACCATACAGTCATCATTACCTCACTGTCTACTTAGGCGATGGCTAACCCTACGTATCGACGATAGAATAAAAATCCATTAATAATAATATTTAATTGTTGTTCTTACAACCAACTGCTGCCTAGCTGCATAAACATCTTTAATGTTGCCAGTAATAGTAACACAGCTCTTCTTGATCACGGGAATGTTGGGGTCATCAGCGTCTGGGAACATGATTTGAGTGTTGGTCCCCTTCATGATGACCTTGAGTTGTTCAGCAGCACGGCCTACCACTACGCTGTGGTGCATCGGTGATATCTCCAGCGACATCTGTACTTGGGTTTGACTCTGGAATATGTTTGAGTATTTCGTTTTATTATTTACTAGTATTTGTCTATGACACAATTAAATAATTACACAAACGATACAAAACACACATTTCTTCAAATTTTCTATTTATTGTAAGAAAAATCCAAAAACGAGTGACACACACATGTTTAATTATTTAAAAAAAAAACCCGACTGCGTCAATATCTGTCATCTTTACTACATTAAGTTTTTTTAAAATTAAACGTATAAGTTATATATATTCGTAATCACTGTTACAAATTATTTATTTTGATACCACACTTGAAGTATTCTGAATTTTTTTTTTGAAATTTTTCTTTTTGGCGCCAAGAATCCTTAATTTTGTTTTTTTTATTTTTATGTGCCAAAGAAATATACATACAAACATATACTCGAAAATCATAACGCTCTTCTTTCGCAGTCGGGTAAAAATAAACAAAAACAAGTGGCAAACCTGGTATAACAGAACAACTGTAAAAAACATTATACCTGATTGAGAAATAAAGTTTGTTATTCGCTACGGTATACTCACCGCGAGAGGACCGCACATATAGTTCATCAGCAGATTTGTGGCCTCCATAGTGGACTGGACCTCCCATTGCACGCCCTTCACCACTAGCAAATTGGCATGTAGCTTTGGACGGTTTCGCAGCATTACCTACGAAATAATTATATGTATGTTTTCTTTGTACAATATTTATGTATTTACAACAAAAAGTATGCAATTTTTATAACAGTCAGTATGGCTTTCTTATTTGGTACAAGCTCTGCTTTTTTTGAAACTAGATGATGTTATATATATCGGATGTCGGAAACAGTTATTTGTTATACAGGAATGCAATAAATAAAAAAAGCACGAAGTGAAAAATCTTTGCACTCGAGTGCAAGACGTAACTTTTCATCCCACTTCAGCGAGGAAATGAGTTTATGCAAAAAAAGTATTTACAATCACAAGATACTTTTATTTTAGTTTAGGTATTAATATTTTAAGGCGCTCACAGCCCAGTTGCACTCGGTGATTAGAAACAATCAGCGAGGGCAAGCAACGACGGCGCGGTCAGTACCTGGATGGGTGACCGCTGGTGGCATGTTACTATGAGCGTCTCCGTGATTCGGAGGTCACGTTAAGCAGTCGGTCCCGGTTGTTATCATACGATAACAGTCGTGAAGCTTAGTTGGAGGCCTTTGGGCAGCTTAAAAACATCCAACGGCAAGATTTACGTAGCCACAACGTAGTCTTGCCAGTCTCCAACCCGCACTTGGCCAGCGTGGGGACGTATGGCCTTAACCCTCTCCTGAGAGGAGACCTGAGCCCAGCAGTGGGACATTATGGGTTGTTGATTGATTAATATTTATTAGGTACCACGGCATTATTAACAATTTCACTCAGTTCTTTTGGCGTCAAATAAACTTTCTCGACGCTAGGATTACTAATTTTAAGATTTTTACTTGTTTGCAAGTTTCTTGTTTTAACCTAAGGTATTAACAATATGGTATGAAAACAAGACGGCGCGGGCTAAGCAAGTTTTTAAAAAATTAACAAAGGTTTAACTGATTAATTCGGCACCATGATGATATTGAATTAACAAACTTAGTGTTCATGATGTTCTAAATTCAATTTACTTTATCCTGTAACGTATAAAAACGATTTTGCACTCAGATATCGAAGGGCAAAAATACTCTTTCCGAAATGAGGACATAAAAACTATTATTATTCCTTTAACTTTGGAATTCAATGCTAGCAGAATATTTAGTTTCATGAAATTAATCAAGTTTATAATTATAAAGTGAAAAATAATTGAAATAAATAATGTAGCTGCGAATAATGACGTCACAAACCATTTACCGTAGTTCTTGGATATTTAATAAGTATATACTTTAATTATCAAAGATTCAGTATTTGAAAAATATTGGATAGCTCGACTGCAGTAATACGGCAAAACGGTGTTCTTGAGGTTATTTCATTGCTTTTCATTGTGTGAGTGAAGTAGGTTGCCAAGTTTGAACATTTCCTAGTCCTGGTTCTAGGGGGAGGTTCTCAAAGGGGGCGACATACTTGTGATTCACTTGCAGGTTTCCATGTACGGCAGTACGCCGCGCCGCAGTAGTTACTTAAAGTCAGGTATCCCATTCTGCTCGTTTGCTTCCTTAAGCTATAAAATAAATGAATTACCTTCATGGTGACCTATTAAATTATACTTACTTGTACATTATACTGTTCCTGCACCCTCTGTACATACGGCGAGGTGATGTCCGGCAGTGGCTGGGAAGTCGGCACTATTGGCAGTTCGAAGCAAAATACCAAAGGTGTTAGGGCCTGTGACAAATTAATAAAAATGTAATATCAAATAATTATATTCTACCTAACACGTTGTAGTGAATATTGTGGAATAATAAGTATTTCTTAATAGAGTTTAAAAGATACTACGAAAAAGTAAAATACGAATGAAGTTATGTAAAAATCTCATGCAACACACAATGTCGCTCTCAAAAACAGGACAAATCTGACGCCGTGCAAGCAAGTCTTTGCAAGTTACATAGTACACCAACAAAATATCCATAGATGGACAGTATGTGAAACACATAACCTCCGTAGTGACGCAGTCGGGTAAAAATAAAAAAAATACTAAAATAATATTGTGCCTGTGCAGCATTACGAAATCATGTGATTAAAATCTAAATATCCCTATATTTTCAGGCGCTGGGAATTTTTATTGTATTTATATACCAAATAATTGAACACAGTATTATTAAATAAATAAATAATTAGACATCTAACACAAAACGCTATCTAGTCCATAGCTAAGCAGAGCTTGTGTTATGGGTACTAGACAACTGCTATAAATACTCATATACGTTTTTGTTTGTAAATGTATATTTACATATACATTTGTTTGAGTTTGAGTGTTTTGTATATACATATAAAACACTCAAACTCCGAAGCAAATATTTACAGATCACACAAACATTTGATCCGACGCGGGATTCGAACCCGAGAACTTAAGCACAGCAATTACCACTGCGCCACCGAGGCTATCAAAATTGAAATAATGGGTAAGAATGGCTATTCTCACAGACTTACTATTCAATTAACTGCTATAATTATACTCTCGATTACATCTATTCAAATCTAAGACTTAATTTGGATCTTTATTTTAGATTGTTTGGTTGAATAACCATGTATGGTAGCAAATTAACGAAGCATATATATTATCTAACTCTTGAGATGGTTATTGAGTTATATTTAACTTAATGACATTATCGTAGTTTTGTTTTAAAAAGGCAAACAGATATACCTATGGTTAAAAGATCATGATTAACAATTTCTCAGATACCAAAACAGTGTTCTTTTTTTTATGGTATAAGGGGCAAACGAGCAGACATATCGCCTGATAGTAAGCGATTACCGCCGCCCATGGACACCCGTAACACCAAAGGCGTCACGTGCGTTTGCCGGCTTTTGGGGGAAGGGGAGGGGGATAGGGGGGGAGGGATAGGGGTATGGGCCTCCGGCATCCTCACTCACTCGATGAAACACAGCGTATCCGCTGTTTCACACCGGTTTTCTGTGAGGCCGTGGTATCACTCCGGTCGAGCCGGCCCCTTCATGCCGAAGCGTGGCCCTCCCACGACGTTCGGCTGTTTGGTAAAAAAATTTAGGGCAGTCTTTGGGGACTGTCGATAGAAGTGAAAACTAATATGAATTGTATCGTCGAGAAAGCGTTCGGTGACGATGATACATACCTACCATACCGGGACATATATACTTATGCATTTGTACGTTATAAAAACGTTGTTTGAGTGTCATATGTTTTATTAAATAAAGAATTTTTTATTAAAAATAGCTCATGGAAAGAGTTCGGTGTGGAAGACGCGAGTTCCAAGTTTATTGTTTACACAAAAAGAGCTCAACGCACCTAAAGAAGTTTTCACTCCAAAAACACCTAATAAAATATATGGTTATAACTAATAATACTCACTCTGACTCTTGCCCTTGCACGTTCAACGCGCTCCATATCGCCAGCGATTGACACCTGGTTGCTCTTCTCCACAGTACTGGTGCGGTTCGAGTCCGGGAAATGGATATGACATCCAGTCTCCTCCATCACACGTTTAATTGTCAACCCACCCTGCGAAATAAGTACACATTAAAATTGAAAATAGTAAATAAATTAATTAGTCATTACATAATCAATTAAAAATGTATTAAAATCTATAAGTTTGTTGGACAATATGGTGGCACAGCGGTTAATGGGTCGAATTTCTCGACAAATGACTATCAGTTCAAGTTCTTGGTCGATCCCAATGTTGGTAAGTGTGAGACTCAACACAAGCGGTACATATTAATTAATAAACTTTAACTATAACCCGACTACGTAGAAACTTTTCATAAAACGTATATCCCTATATCACCAGTACGATTTCATTAAATTCGGTTTAATAGTTTAGGAGCTACGGTGGAACATACAAACATACAAAGACCGCCAAAATTATTTCATTTCCTTTTGGCTTCCTGCAGTTGGGTAAAAAAAAATTACTCCTAATCCAGCTCATAGCATATCTAAATATGCAAGAAGTTATATCATACGTACTTATTTCCAATCTCACATAGAAACACGTACCATTTGCCTCTCCGTTGCTCATAGGCAATTGTATAACATGTATGTGTGCGTACATGTCAGAATCAATTAGAAGTCCAGTGTCAATGTCATCATAAACTATTTGCCTGGCTACAAACTTCTTAATTTACAAACTTTCCATACGCAGCTAACAAAAAATAAATTGACCGAATCATATTCGTCTTTTAGGCTAATTGGCTATTGTCGTTCGGCCCAATTGATAACCCTGAAGTTTTGCCACAGAAATACAAATTATAAATAGGGTTTTTAGTTTAAAAAAGTGATGATCTAAGAAGATGACAAGGTCTAGTATAGCATGTTTCAAAGGCAATAAATACAGCAATAGCACTTTGTCACAATAGTGACTTTTGCCCGTGGTTCCACCCGCGTGCACCTATGTCGCTTTTTCTTACGACCCCTATGGTCCGTCATCCCACGAAGGTTTGCGGTGGGGTCGTGTGTCGGAATCGAACCAATTAAAACCATACGGAGTGCCACCCTGCACCTGAGGATGAATGGCTCCGGGAACTGCTGTTATAACACATCCGGACCAACCTATGTCGGTTTCCTCAAAATTTCATTGAAATCGGTAAAGCAGTTTAGCTATGAGAGTGTAACAGGCAGTCAGAGACACAAAGTTACTTTTAGATTCATTGATTTTTAATTATTTATTTATGAAGTTCTCATACAATATAAACTACATAGCAACAGTACATGCATAATTAGATAATGGTGTGTGGTTACATAGTTTCAACTAAGAATGCCTTTTTTTTTACGTGTGGAAAAAGGCCTCGGGCCTTCACCCCACCGGAGTTTGCGGCGGGGCGGTGTTTCGGAATCGAACCGACTAAAACCATACGGTGTGCCACTCTGCGCCTGAGACGGGAGGGATCAGGGTACCGCTTTCTTACGCCATACGGACCTCTCCCAGCAACTAAGAATGCCTGTTTCAAGCATTACTGAACCATTACCACTAAATTAATTTAATATAAAAGGTTGACAAGTGTATTTTAGTAGAGCTCTCTAAAAGTTGGGTTGAAACCATACATAGGTCGGAATTTTGTATGAAAGTATGGATTTACCGTATCGAGTGTTTATGTAAATTAACAGCAATCATATTGCAGTAATTACAAATACCGGTACGTTAATATGATTAGCTAAGACCTTACTACCATTTATCACAGTTTTTCAAAGAATATCTCTACATACGAGTAACACCCGTATTAAACAGATAAATCAAGGCGAAAGGTAATTTCCATATCAGTACGTATAACCTTAATATGTATAGCGGTAAATTCATAATTAAGTTTTCTTTTTATAGGACACCAGCACCGCTCATAGCCACATACAACGCAACAGACGAGGGAAGCGAAGTTTCATACCCTTTGAATGCCCCCTCCTCAGCGTACTTATTCAGACATGAACAAAGTCTCCCTGATCTTAGGAGGAGGGACCCCTAGAACAGTAACACACTTCTGACTATCTAGTTGCAAGTACACATGGGCGGCTGTAATTACTTTCAACTAGGTTATCCGCCTGCCCGTTTGCCCCCCATTACAATAAAACAAGAAATAGTTTAAAACTGAAACACGACTTCGAAGACGTACATACGTGGATAAAATTTATATAGGCTTTGACACACGGGCCATTATTACGAATCTATTGACACCTCGTACATTAACATACGGCTGAGCCTACCAGCATACATGGCCTTCCAAATCTATAGCCCCTCCTTTAGGCCACGCCGTAGCCGAGTAAAAAAACAAGTATATGCAGAAGCGTGACTATCCCATGCTAAAGGAGAAAAGTGATGGCAGGAGGGATCAGGGCATAAGTACTTCGAGTACGTATGTAGAGCCACATAAACATTTTAAATGAGTGACGTAGAAAGAAACGTGATTTGCTAAAACATTGCACATCTGTTTGCAAAAAAATATGACTTTTGTAATTAATCTGGGTATTCCTCGGTATCGGATCAATCAATGTGAACAATCAACGGACATCGTAGCGCTGATAAAAACTATATTTTCTTGGTGCCTCACATTATGTGGAAAACACGCTCATCATCCGTGAAGTTTACACGGAGTTTAACTTTTAAGTCATAACATTTTGTGTATCTACCCACTACGTAATATAATGATAATTATTGAACACTTTTTTGTTATTTTTTATATCTTTATGAAGTTCTTTTTTGTAGATTTCTTCTAGAATTGGTTGAATACGAGTTCTATGGCAACTAATACTGTTTTTGAGAACACAGTTGTAGTAAGCAAACTTACAAATATTATGTGTATAAACTCTTTGTACTATCCATACTAATAATATAATTTCGAAAATAACTCTGTCTGCCTGTTATGCTTTCACGCCTATACCACTAAATGAATTTGGATGAATATTGGTATACAGACAGTTTGGATCTCGAAGAAGGACATAGGCTACTTTTTGCCGTAATAACCGACATATAGACGGCCGACTAGGTACTAGTTTCTAGCCGTTCATTAAATTACAGCTACTTCTTTGGAATTAGGCGGTTGCGGTTTTGGTTGACTTAATTCCATGGAAGATTTTTTTGGATAAAGTGGAACGTGGAACGTAATCAAAGAATGGTACGACGATATTAGGTTGGGTAATAAGAAGCTAAACTAGCCACAAACCACATTTTAATTAGTTTAAAAAAATCCAGCAATGTGCCCATAGCCGGCTTTGTTTTGTTCACTGCCTGTTAAACCTTATATATATAGGTACTTAGAAGATATCTAAAAGTATTTTCAGCGTAAGTTGAGAAAGATATCAGATACTAGCTGGCGCTGAATTCGATATTTTCATACCCTGTATTACCCTTAGGGGTAACATTTCCAAAATTCCTTTCTTAGTACTCACTTACGTTATATAAAGAACCTACATGCAAAATTACTGGTTTCTAGGGTCAGCGGTTTAGGCTGTGCGTTGATCTCTAGATATCATAGTCAGTCAGCTTCCTCTTATATATATGTATATAGATAGATAAATATTTTTTTAGCTCAGATGTTCATGTTTTGTTCAATATTTAATTATTATAATTAATACCTAGTTTTTACAATTGAAGACCCTACACATAAAAAAATAAAATGAGTTGCAAATAACTCAGATCACAATGATCTGAGGTATATGCAATGTCTTGGTTCATACACACACAAAGCGGTCTTTTGCTCGAACCTCAAGTGTACCATAGAAATGAAATTGCCGTGATCCTGGCAATTACTTTGCGAATAGAAGAAAGCGTTCGTTGAAGAAATATAACAAAAACAGTCAAAAACATAGAATAACTGCAATATTAATCGGTCAACTTTAATTCGAGCAGAATAGTTTGATTCGCAATGTTCTCTTCTCTTTCAAAAAGAAGACAATTCCCGCATTATACATATTCCTTTTTACCGCAGGAAAACCATGCTGCGGCGCGGATAGGCCGGCTTGACCGGAGTGATACCCCACCACGGCCTCACAGAAAACCGGTGTGCAACAGAGCATGCGTTGTGTTTCAGAGAGTGAGTGAGGATACCAGAGGCCTATATCCCAATCCCTCCCCTTATCCCCGCGACGCACTTGTGACGCCTCTGATTCTGCGGGTATCCATGGGCTAATAATCAAAGGCAATCATTTGCCAACTTTTCCATAAAAAAATCATGTGTCGCGGGAGATTTTACAAACTGTCTTGTCTATTCTGAGGTTTGAAGTATTGAACCCACAACAATCACACAACTCAACACGATGAGGTCATCGGCTAAAGCTCTACGGAAAACCATGCAGTTAATTATACTCCTATGATTAACAATAACTAAAGGCTCAAGTAATTAAATAGGTATTATCTGAATATTGTATTATTATTATAACTATGAGGTATACCTCACAATAAATACAAAATGATGAAATGTACAATAAATACGCACATATATGTAAGTGTGAAATTTTTTACCGCGGGAGAGCCACGCTTCGGCATGCATGGGCCGGCTCGACCGGAGTGATATTCATAGAAAACCGGCCACCCCATCCCACAAGGCCGGCAGCGCACTTGTAACAACTCTGGTGTTACGGGTGTTCATGGGCGGCGGTAATCGCTTACCATCAGGCGATACGTCTGCTCGTTTGCCCCCTATGCCATAAAAAAAAATACACGATATGTCATTCATCTGCCGCTATGCTCCAAATATTCAAACATGCAGAAAAATGCTAATTAGGATCATTCCACTTGCCTTACCAGCTGTATAATTAGAATCGGATATATTATATACTTTGTCAACCGACATTTGAGAAGTGGAATGTTTAAATTATAAAGTTCCTTGCAGATACACCGTGTAGATAGTTATTAGGATCGATTTTTGAATTCGCAGCTTTTTTGTTTACCCACAGTTACACCCGTTCGAAGTAAAGGTGGGTCACCGAATTGATTTTACGTTTATCAAAGTAGTATATTATTGTCGTTATATCCAACAGATTTGGTTTTGGTAATTATTGAAAGGGAGATAAACAGAAATTTTATGCATTGTAAAAATCAAATTTTATCCAACTCTTATTAAGTAATTCAAAGTGTTCATAGAGTAATTGTTTCTCTATATACGCACTTAGTATGCAAAAAATTAAGAATGTTGTAAAACTGCTGGGACTCGAATAATACTTTTCATTAAAGATTTACCTCGCATTATTTGATAGAATCGATTTAGAGACGAGAGACGGGAAGTAAGAAGTCCTCATATATTAAGATTTATAAAAAATCATGAAAAACGGAGTTTTGTGGTTAAAAAACAAAAAAAACGATTGATTTCGAGAACCTCAACCAGTTTGAAGTCGGTAAAATAGATAAACAAAAGTTATTTTCAACTGTTCGTCATCTGACTTACTGATGTCCGTTGACGGGCTTTCATAGTTTATTTAATTACGGTGAATTCATATTCATTACCTCGTTGTTAAGATAACTGAGAGTTACATTGTTGTTAAAAGCATTCACAATGGCCGTTACGACTCTTGACTTAACAATAATAATAACTTTATTTATTTTCTCATCACAGATGTATGCAGTACAGTGTTGATCCTTAATCTAAAAAAACATTTGGAAAATTAAATAAATATATATCTGCCTGTTATGACCAATGAGATGTCTTTTTTATTCTAATTCTACTATTCTACTAATATATTATATTCGTGCTATGGTACGATTTCAGGTTCAAATATTTTGAAAATGTTGTAGGTAAGATCGTACCGATCGGAATGGAATTCATGAAAGGAAAGATTTTTTGTTAAATGACACAAAATGAAGAAAAATGAAGATGAGAATTTTGTTTCGATACACATATGCCGCTTGTTAAATACTGGTTCAATTCCATTACATACAATTAATTAACAGTTCGATACTAAAAAGGACCTATCCAGAACAAACCGATATCACATTACAGGAAAACTATCTATCTAGAATAAACGAAGTTTCATTTGTTTTTTTAGATCACTGTTTACCTCGGGACTCCAATTGAGTACATGTGATAATATTTTCAGGTATTTAAAATATATATAAACAGCAATTACAATTATTTTTTGTCTATTCGTGGTCCAGAATATACAAAAGCCCATAGAAAATGCTCTTAACGTCACTGCACGTTCAATTTGCCTAAGTCTTAAGGATTAAAAAAAACCTCACCATTCCTATAATGTGCGATTGTGGTCCAGGGGACCGGAAAGTTCTATGGACTAATAATTTGCTATTTACGTCATTGTGCATTCAATGTACCAGAGCTTTTAGAATTAAAAAAAACTCACCTTTCCTATAATGCGCGATTGTGGTTCAGGGCACCGGAAAGTCTCATGGATTGATAATTCGCTATTTACGTCATTGTGCGTTCAATGTACCAGAGTCTTTAGAATTAAAAAAAACTCACCTTTCCTATAATGTGCGAGTGATCAGTGTAGCTGACATCGATCTTCATGGTAACACGGTTATTCTGCAATTACACATTAACATACCATTATTATTTGTTCGCAATAACCTGTCTGTGGAGAATTCATAACCTGGTTTTTTTATATTTCTACTAAGGTGACAAATACGAGGCCTGTAATACGGTAACGGGTGAAGTTCCTAATTATTAGGAAGAAATAACTGTTATTGTCTTTGAGGTGTAGTGGTCTGGTGGTAAGGATTTTGAATATAGATGTACCCGTTAACATCTTTACGTATTGGTTTTCTAACGGACGCGAAACATCGATTACGGTAAGGAATGTAAAGAATTATGTGATGTTTTTTTTTAAATCTAACGCAATTTCATTTCAATATTGACCTTAAAGTATTTTTGATTAAGATATACTTTACGAAAATAAGTTTTGACTTATTTATTTTGAGTTACAAGGCCCGAGGGGGCTTCCACACGTAAAAAAAAGCATTTAAGAAGTAATGAATTATCTAAAAAACAAAACCCGGCTGCGTCAATATCATATGTGAAACATATACGTTATAAATATTCGTAATCACCGTTAAAATTCTTTATTTTGATACCACACTCGATTTATTTTGAAAACATTTTTTATATTACTTTTAGCTCCAAAAATCATTAATACTGTTTTTTTTTATAATTTTGATGTCCCCAGTGTCACTATCACGACTAAGACGAATTAAACGAAACTATTATCACCACTACCATAAAAATACGACAAGTCGTTTAGGCTTTTGGACGTGCCATAGAAATATACATACATACATACATCCGAAAAACATAACCTTTCTTTCGCAGTCGGGTAAGATAAAATCAACAAAAAGGTAAGCCACCTTTTTTTTGGTGTTTTTTTAACTCATCAACAGCCCGTAACAATCCATACCTGGACAATTGGACTTAGGCCTCCCCTTAGAAAGGAGATTTGCTCTACTATATCACGCTGGCCAGAGGGTTTTAATAGGGAGTTTGTTTCAAGGTTTACTTCTCTTTGTGGTGCTGCCATGCGCAGTTTGCTCCCTTAGTCTTACGACACTTTACCACCCTCCTGCCACGGTGTAGTTAGGCAGAGGCGAATATAAACTACATTTCGCGAGCTTATAAGGTAAAGATCAAAGATTGGTTGATATCTCTATATGCAAAGGATATCTTGACTGAAAAACTCTGAAGGTCTGAAAACTACAGCGTGAATTGAACGCAACACCTCATTAGATGATTAGTTTTTAAGATGAAAGTGTTTACTACGGAGTAATAATGGAGATAATTTATGAATGTATGGGCTAGGGATATCAATGTTTAATGCATAAATGGTTATATAGTCTACTATTTATTTACTTCGTAAACATTTAACATTCAAAGCTGTAGAATAAAGAATCGGAGCATCTTATGAAGATTCTCAGAGGCCATAATGTAAATGCCAAATTATCTCTGTCTCACTATGCTAAGAATTAATATGTTTTATGAAAGTAATGATTTATGAGAATACATTTGAAGAAACTATAGTATTGAAATTATCATAGTTATGAGCATCACAGTCGTATATCATTTGTGAAAAAAATAAAAGAAAAATCTCTTTCATGAACTAAACATCATATTAGCATAATAGAGTATAATGTCACAGTTCTCTAATTTCCGTGGCAAAACTTAACTATATAGTATTAATTTTAACACATTTGAAGGATTGGTCGATGAAAAATGCTACATACCCTGGTATCCAACAACTGGATTATTTTTTCACGTGCCAGCTTCACATCATCAGGTCGTCCAGCGACTCTCACATGTGGGTCTAAACACAAAACATTCACTTATAAACATATCCTAATCGAAGAAAAACCAATCACTCATAAACTACACACCTATAACTTTTAAAAGATCTACAAATTTATTATCACGTATTTTTCTAATAACATTGTACACTAATTCGTTCACATCATCATTGCAATGCATGTTTACTATTTTTTAAATAATTAAAATTGATTAGAATATATCATTTCATGTAACGGACTCAAGCGCAAATACAATTAATCTGAATAAATTTGGAAAGACCGCCAGGCTGGCGCCGTTAGGCTAGTCTAATTGGCGCCAGTCCGCTAAAAAAGACGCGTGTGGCATTGCAGGTGTTCCGGTAATATTTGAAATTTAAAAAAATGCGTTACTTTTTTTAAAATTGATTATCAATTTTTCTTTAAGTACCTTTCTTGGAACGTGCGCCGATTTTTAGTCGAGCGGGCCAGTTAATTAAAGTGTTAGTTTCTGTCATTACCTGAAAAAAAAGGTTTGTGTGAATATAAAATAGCTTCTTTAAAATTATAGAATGAAGTTTCTGTTGTAGTAAAAGATTATACTTTACCCGGTGAAAAAATGCTTGAGCCGTTTGAGATTCTTCCAAATTTTCTGTAACAATTAAATTGTAAGTTTAAATAATCATCTATAAAATTGTTACAAATAATACAATTGAAGTATCTGTTTGTTATTTTAAAGGAACAAGTTTTCACTAAATGCATTAGGAAATATATCCGGTACTTTCATCAAAAACAATTTACAAATATTTGATTTGTCAGTTCTGGCTAATCTCTGGAACGGCAGACAGGATTTGGACAGGACTCTTTCTTAGCAGATAGTTAATGAAAAAAGAGGTACTCAGGCTACTTTTTAGACTAGCTTCGGTTATTGTTGTAACTGGTACAATTAAAACCGCGTGTAACACAGAGAGGCCTAAGCTGGTTACAAATATATATTTTTCAGGAATTTAGCTTGAAAGACATGTTTTAGAGGATTATCATACTTAAGTAGAACATTGACCCAATAAACTTGGGAACATCAGACATTAAGTATGAAGTTTATACGTATGCATAAATTTACCAGCAAGCATTGATTCCAAGCGGCGTCTGTCAACACGGAATCTTTCCTGGTATACATCTTCAGCACTGTTCAGTCCAAGTATCACGGCTAATTTCTGTAGGTCTTCTGCTGACGTCACAGAATTACTCGTTCCACTTTCGGAAGCCTGTAAGAATAACGGTAACTTGTAGAGGAATTTATGTCAAAGAGGGGTTTCATTCGTAATTTTGAAATCATTTAATTATATAACAAAAGCAAGCATTTCAAAAAAGTCAATATAAGTTCAGTATTTAAAATAAAACAAAATGGCCGTAATCACTAATTTAGAGTACATGGAATACGCTTTTTTTAGCTAAGGATCAAGAGAAAGAGGTAGACAATGATAAAAATACAATACTCACTTCACTCAGGGTGTCTTTGTCTGAATTATTTTTAAACTCTGATAAATGAGTTTTAACGGTTAAAAAGTTAGATGAAGCCATTGCTAATTACGTAACAGTAAATAATTTATACAGTACTATAGTAGTCAGTTCGTATTAATCAAGAATAAATAAAATTAATTGCTTGCTGTTCATAGTTACTAAAAAATTAATAAATATATCAAACTTTTTGGCTCTACGACTACAACTTCCCGTATTGCTTGACCGAAACCGAGTAAGAATGATATATTCTCTATAGGAAGTGAGACAGATAATTTGTAATATGAGGGTAGTTAACATTCAATGATAAGTAATTTCTTAAAGTGGCTCATCTACCGACTATTTTTCTTATATTTCATTGTTAAACTATTATAATCCAGGCATTATAATAAACTGCAATTTCAGGTTTTAAATATTAGGTGCATTAATTTAATCTGTACATAATTATAATTTAGCAAAAAATTAAAATAATTGTGAAATGTTACCACGATAAATAAATATAGTTCGGAACACGGAGACTCGTCTTGATCATTAAATATTCCCGCCACAAGCTGGCGTCGAGACGGCGCCAACTCGTTAATTTCTCCAGACTTTTATTTTAGTGCTCGAATAAATAAGTGCCGCACAGGTAATTTATTAGATGATTTTTTTTAATATAACATTAACTAGTTTATTGTCAATAAATCATAAAAGTATCTTTATTAAAATTGTTTATTACAAAGATAATTAGTCTATTTTTTTTAAAGAAGGCCCAATAATGTCATTTTTATAATAAGTAATAATTACAACATTGAATAAAAATAATTTACGAAATGTGTTAAACATTTTTTAATAAAATGCCATTTTATCATTACATTAAATCGATATCCAAGAACAATCAGAAATCACTAACGAAATCCCGAATGGTGGTTCAATTATCATATTATGCGGCTATGTATGAATGAAACCATTATGAAACGGAACGTTCTACGTTCGTTATACACTTTTAAGAGCACACCGCTTGAAATCGCGTCAGTCGGCGTCAGTCGGGTTTCTGCGCTTGCCGGAGTTGGTGTGCGTTCTCTTCGACTCTTAATTTCGTGTCATAGTTAATTTAAATTTAATATTTATAACTTAAAATAGCGTTAACAGTATTTAATTTATTTAAGGGTACAGTGTACTTATTTTAGAAGTGTGTATAATAATTTTATATCAAGTGTGTATTAATCTATTGTGTTTTAATAATAAGAGGTTAGTAATAGATACTTCATTATTTTAAAGCTCATAGCTTAAATTAATTTACGTGCTTATATAGAATAACTGACTTTCTAGTGACTATAGGGATATAAACAATAAGTAGTTCTATCGTTTTCAAGCGCACAGCTGTTCGCTAACCAACGACACGACAGAGGCATAGTGTTACAAAATTGTGTTATACAATACGTTTTTGGTTACGTACATTGTACATTTATTTTTCAAATTAATAAAAAGACGTCATAAAAAAAGAGGTGAAATATCAATTTAAAAAAATGTTTATAATTATGGCAATTCGTTCACTATTACACAAAATCAATAAGTGTCGGCATCGCGTGTCCGACTTAGAATTGAATTCTTGCAAGGGACTATATTTAGAGGTACGTAATTTGTAATTTAATAAATTCTAGTTTACGTGTCCTGGCATTATAGTTTGTAATTTTGATATTTCAGTTGTAAATTACGTGCAAGTACTTTCGCGCCATTAATAGCAGGTACGCCAAGAACGTTACTTATTTAAAATAAACATCCGCATTATTAAATATTCTATGTAAAGATCCATTTCAATTAATTTAATTTTCATTTTTAGTTACTGAAATTACTCAATAAAGGAAATATTTTTTATTTTCGATTTTCGTAAATTAAGTTACTTTTTCGAAGTATCAGTGGCTATGTATCTTTTAGTTTCCTGTTCGATAATATTGAATATAAACAATCAACAAACTATTTGATTACGTTAAACATGTGTATCTTCATTACAAACCTTTTTTTATCGGCGGCTGTTTGTAAATTCAATAATAAATAAATAAATATTGCCAAGCTTTAGGCTCGCTCAGATCTCGTTGAATACCCGAAATTGTTTAATATTACATTTAAATATCATACACTAGAATTTTTTAGTTATCTCTATATCATTTCGCTTTATTAAAACACCCATTTTTTAGACATAATAGATTTATATTATGAATACTTATTCTACTGTTATATATAAACGTACCAAGTTTGAAATTTAAGAAAAAAGGTCGATAAAAATATCGAGTCAGTCGGCTATTGAACTTTTTCACTCTCGCTTTCTATAAAATATCAAGTAGATAGGTATTTATCGTTTGTCAACATCATCGAATACTTATTATTATATACATTAGAGATGAGTAATTTATGTAAAAAGGCAGAACGGCAGTAACTGTTTGTTGAAAAGTACTAGGAAATTTAAGATAATGAGTAAAATGTTAACATATTTTTTATGTATTCTGACTACAGACGGACTATTACAAAAAGAAGTTGCATGTACTTAAGTACTTTTATTCTTTTTCGACTTGCCTAATAGTGACTTACCCACCTAGTTCTTATACACGCTTTGTTAGCAGCTCCCCACAGTTTTACCGGCGTTGTTTATTTTAGTTATAGTTTACTAGCTGACCCACGCAACTTTATCTGCGTCTCTAATTACCCGTAGCATGTGAACTATTTACCGTAAAAAGGTTACAGTGAGCCAACCTCTAAAGATAGCCATTTATTTATTTATTTAAACTTCTTGCACATTTGTACTGTGGCGAACTTAATGCCCAAGCCATTCTCCTCCAGTCAACCTTATGATGTTGTAGAAATCTTGTAAGGTAGGTTGTAATCTAATGTCTCGAACTTTTTTTTAATTTATAGAGGAACAATTCTTATATATAAACACTTGATGGGAAAAATTCGAATAACCTAATTTTTTACACGTTATTTTGTAAAACTTCAACTGTAAAGAAAGCTTTCAAAGGAAAAAAAAACGTTTTGCTACAATTTTAAACATTTTTTATTGATACTCCACTCTTTTTGGTCCTAACGCGATTGTATGTAGCCTAGTGACTGAACGTTTATTTTTTAATCCGTTCAGAGCTTCTTGAGATGAACATGTTCAATCAAACAGATAAAAAACCTCTTCAACTTATAATATTAAATAGATTTACTCCGCTGCTATATGAGACAAAGTATGCTGTTTCATAGCTTGTCCTTGAAATCATTCACTGTCACAATTGTCACTGAAAATTAATTGAAAAAAAAGCGTTTTTTATATACTTGATTAACGTAATTGTCCCGGCATTGAAAGACTACTGAAAGGAGATGTATATAATTGAAATACTTGGTTATAGATAATATTGCCGTGACTTGGGTTTTTACACCGGTTCTATTAAGGTTTGAATGTTATGTGGCAATAAAAGCTGCAGCGGAATTGACGTAAGTAATTAAATTCAACCTTGGACAATGCGCGCCCAAATAAACCTAGACACGCCAAAATAACCCATACATATTTTCCTTTCATATCAACCAGTTTGTCGTCGATATAAATACCTACTAACGTTATCAATTCGAAAGTAATTAAGTAGTGTGTTACATTTTCACGCATAAACCGCTTCACCGACTAATAAATTTGGCTAGGAAGCAGATACTTTGATTGTTGAGAAGACATACTACCATTTTTTATTTTTTTTTATTTAGTACTATAACAAATGCGCGATATAAACTACACACAAGCCGAGATTTAATGCCGTGTTAGTATTGTTCTAAAATAGGTCTTTAATATTTTGAGATCGAGTAAAAATTATATTCTATATAATTTTTATGTATTTTTATTTTTTATGTACGTATGAGGGTCTTGAAAAATGATGATTTTTTTAACATCTTAAGAAATTGGTACCTCTCGAATTTGGTATACTTTATAACTTAACTTTTAGTGATTTCAATAAAATTAAACCAGTCAAGAACGATATGCTAGAAATTCTTAAGACCCTAAATTTAATACCTTTTTACAATTACCATGTTTTATGATTGAAAATTATGCATAAATATATGAGGACAATGTGTAACATTGGGAACACAGACACGGATATAATAAAACAACATGTAGCAATGTATCTTTGATAATACAGATTACACAGTTGAGAAATATTTTTCAACCAATTTTCGAACGGACGTATTTTTCTATTCTTACAAGGTTACCAACAACAAAATACAATCACACAAAAGAAATGTAAATCCTCTTTGCAAGCAACCCTATAAAGCGAGAGACACTACACTAAGGAAATAAGCAATAAAAATAAAACCTTAGTACTAAAGCTGGAATTATGTTACAAAGAATGCAATAAAACCAACTATTGGTTTACGACACACTCAATAGTAAGTTCAGCGACCTTGCAATGAAAGCCAAATTCTTCATTAATCTTCTCATATCTCTTTTGTCATCAATACAGGGCGGCCATGTTGGTCATCCACCGATGTCAATTTGCTCAGCTCTCGGTAATTAAAGTAACATTTTTTGCCACTGAGCCGTAAAAGGCGATAGCACTACCCGTTAGCTGGTGGCGCCAAGCGATCGTTGCAAACTTGACGTTTAACGGTGTATTTTATTACTGGTAACATATTTTAATTCCACGTGATGATATACTCTTTGCACTTTCATCATCTGTAATGCATTATCCGTGTGTTACAGACGTTTCTAATTTGTAAGTTCATGTACGACCATAACATTGAATGGAATTGAATTGATAGCGTCGAATACTAATCGTTTTCTTTCTAGTGAGTCAGTGACGCCTGCCTTACTATTTACATAATTATTTGGCGCTAAAACTATGATTTGTATTTAATTGTAAAACTTTAATATTCAATACTGTCTCGGCTAATCGTGGTTGCACTAAATTGTACATAAATTTAAATTCGCATTACAGGGTTTTGGTACATAATTGTTAAAAGATCTTACGAGTAGTTAGAGATCAGATCTTTAGCACTAGCCAGTTTACATTCTGACTTACTCGATCTGTTCCTTCTTACATTAAAATCTCTTACCTACCAGTATATTCCCATTACTAGCTAGTGCTAGAACAGGTTGACAAGACAAATTGTTTTATAAAGTCTTCCAGCTAATTCACAAGTACTTTCCATCGAAGCCACAAGACGTCATTGGTTCATTAGCAGTATGAACGTGTTCAAAGTCGCCTGTGAAAAATCTTAAATGCAAATACAGACGACCAGTCCGCACAGTTACGGGTAATGTTATTGCGAATAACTTTGGCGTCTCTTATTTAACTTTCTCGCCTCATTTGCCTTCATGTTAATTTTATTATAGTGCGAAAGAAGAGAACTTTTTTAGATATAATGCTAAATGAGCAGACGTGTCACTTGATGGTCAGTACTGTCAGTAACTTCCGCTTCTGCAACTAAAAAGTTAAAGCTGCCTCGTGGCCCATTTTGTGTTCCGAGAAAAAGTAAAAACAGCATGGTCCTTCGAAAATCCCACTTACGGTATAAATGTGCCTCTACTACTTAAAGGCAAATTTCAATCTTCATATACCTAGTGGAAGAATTTTGGCTAATCTGTATACAATGTCAATGCTATTGTGATTTATAATAAATAGGCCTGAGATGATAAATATGCTTCGTAATGTTAGCTTTGTATATTTCTGAGAGATAACACGCTTCGTTGTGGGTACTTAGCGTTAAATTTCTGAAAAACTTCTTATTCTTTAGTCACTACTTAACAGTCGCATTAGGCGAACACGAAGGTGAATATGCCTTTTATATTAATTTTATGAATCAAGCTGTAGATTGCAAAAATACTTTAATAACTTTAAAATATTAATTAAAAGTAACACACAAGTGCCTGCCTACGTTATTCCGGGGCGTGCCCGGTCTTTTTGCCAGACTCCAACGAAATCTTGCGGTAAAAAATGTAACTAACAATAACTTCTTAGAGTCCCGCAAGCAGTGGTTACCTATTCGTTGGCACTCTGTCACAAAGCGTCCTTTGCATAATTAGCCAGCCTCTACGTATATTTAACTAAGTCTACCAAAACCAATAAAATTACTTTTTTTTCAGATTTAAGTCATTCCAAAGGCGCGCACCATGGCCAAAACAGAGAAGTCTTTTCCAAGAAACTTTACAGGTAAGTGCCTCACCATATCGGCCTTTTTATAATTATATCTCTAAATCTTTTAGAGGATTTGCCAAGATTTGCAAAAGCCAAATTGAGTTTGTGTGAGTTGTACATTAATGCAAAAAGAATTAAAAATTGCACAAAACTCGTTATATAATTAGTGTTAATTAAAATACAACATAATTGTTTAAATTATTTAAATCTGCTGCAAAAATAACCAGTTGTGTGCATACATTTTTGGAAATCATAAAAATATTATATATATTCCGTCTCTATGATAAAAGAAATGATGAAATATGAAAACACTTCGATCCGGAATGGAAATTAAACATCGAGACATAGTTCTTATAACTTGTGGCGTTCAAAAAGAGAACATTTTATTCAGAATCTTAAATCTGTTTGTCATTCGACTTGTGCATCTCAGTTAAATTAGTTCATTAAACATTAAGTTATTAATTCGCCTAAAAACACTTATTTGAGGCCACGGTTGCAGTATTCTAGACAAGTCTATTGAGCTCTCTTTTATACACAAAAGATCGTAAGATATTATGGATCGCGTATTTTGGCTCAGCGCCATCTTGCAAATAAACTCGAGAATCTGCATTTGTCTACGTGTCACCGTATTTCCGCTTGCAGACGTTTGTTTTTATACCATTTTATTTTAAATGTTTTATTGACGGGTACTCTAAAATGTAGAAGAAAAATATTTTATTTAGAATACGATTTACGTTTAGTCGAATTTAAACATAAACCGAGTACTCGATCACAATCTCCTGCATGTGTAATTGAGAAGCTTATTATATTTTTAGACACTGTGATGTTCCGAGATTGTAAGTAGTCGCGTTGGGATCTTTAGTTAGGTACTTACCCATTCTACTAATATAGCTCCACTTTTGATATAAAGTCGCAATACCTAAACTTAATATTTTGTATCGATAATATATTTTTTATTAAGATTTTAAAAAAGGTAATGAATTTAAGGCAGTACTACAAAAAGAAGTAAGGACTAAGCTTTTTTTTAAATAGATAGTATAGATATTTTGAATAATAATATATTTTTTTAAGTTAATTTACTTTAAAACCTTTTAGTTAAATAGGTACGAACGACGTACGAATAGTTTAACTTACCTACTTAAGAAAGTTAGACACATTGCATTTTCATACTTTAGAAATCGCTTCAGTAGCTGAAGTCAAAAATTAAAGTTAATAACAAAAAACCAACTTCAAGAACTAGACCGAATTGAAATGGGACCAGACGGGAAGCACCAGCTCTCAAACATACAAAAGAATCCTCAAAATCGATTTATCAAACGAAATTTTTGAGGTAACAAACATAAAAAAAATACAGTATTTATTTTATTGATAACGTCCTCCTTTTTTTGAAGTCGGTTAAAAAAACAAAAATGACGGTTGTCGACGGACTAGAGCGTTCTATTGTTATGTAAAGTTTTCTTATTGTCTCAGTCATGGTCTTTATTAATTCATGATATAAGATATAAGACGTATTGTTGAGCGGTCGCAATTAATTTGAAGAACCAGTATAATTTGAACTAACATATTGTAAACCTTCCACTCGACACTTTGATAATAAGAGTCGTAACAAGGACGGTAGTTCTTTAAAGTACATATTTGTAACTTATACTTTTTTTTAACTTCATTTACATTTATTTATTTTTTATGTATTGTCTACATATGTTTCAATCAACAACCTGCTGGGCAGTGGTACATTATGGGTTGTTCAGGTCTCCTCTCAGGAGAGGGTTAAGGCCCTACTTCCCAAGCTGGCCAAATGCGGGTTGGGGATTACAAATATTTATTTAAGATTTTTTTTTTGTTTCATTTTTTAAAGTTTGGCATTAGTTTGTAAATGTACGTTTTAGTTTAGTTTACATAAACCTGAAGCGCTGATAAGAAAAATAATTTGTAATTGTGGGTATTAACTATTACACCGCTCCTCAGTAAAGAAAATCTGAGTTATAAAAAATTAGATTAAATGAAATAGTTAACTAATAGTTATTCCCCATTCGTCGAGGTTTCATAACACAAACACGCAGTTGTATTTGTAATTAAACCCGCATCACATACCTCCACAATAGTAAATCAGTTTTCAATAATTAAAATTATTTCACATGTCGCATAAATTCCTATTTCTTGAACTGAAAAGGCAAGGCGAATGGATTTGATACATCGTAGTACAGATTTATTACTTATACGTTTCGTGTTCCTATTAGTTAGGTACGTTTTAATTTTGTTTAACCCTTTTGCTAAGAGTTGTGAAAATTTAATAATGCCGGTAGAAACACTATTTTAGGTTAGCGTAAGTGACTCTGGATGGCGTAAGAAAGCAGTTCTCGGATCCCTCCCGTCTCAGGCGCAGAGTGGCAAACCGTCTGGTTTTAGTCGGTTCGATTCCGACACACCGCCCCGCCGCAAAACCCGGTGGGATGAAGGCCCGAGGGGGTTTCCAGACGTGAAAAAAAAGCGACTGCAGATCAAGATGTCTCGGGTTCGATTCCCAGGTCGGACTGCTATTGGGTTTTTCCTACAAGAAATTCTAGGAGAGCACGTTAGCCGTAGGTCCCGGTTGTCATAAACATCTTAGGAAATCGTTATTGGAAAGTCAGTGCACTCAAATATACTGACAACTAGTTCAGCCTTCACATTCAGTTCACCCTCAGGGTTGCGGAGGTCCGATGCCAGTCGCTCCGTGTAAAAACTGATATTCAGGTAAAACCGGTTGAACTAGCAGCCGACCCCAAATCTTGGGAGTTATAAAGGCTAGGAAGAAGAAGGAGGAAGAAACACTATACTTATTGATAACGTGTTGATTTAGTAGTTCATCATGCTGAGACAGTAGGTACCTCGCCCTCTATACAGGCAACACTAGCATGAGTGGATATGCTCCCTAATGAAACGGTATCTTGACATGAGTTCAAAATGAGTGCCCGAAAGTGGTTTCAAAGGATCCATATCATAAATGAAACTAAAATTATACTCCTGGTATTTTCTTTTCCGAATATAAATCATCTTTACACGGATGTATCTTAGTGTAGGTATATTTAAAACAATAGTTATTTTCACGGGAATCGATGCGATCACTTATTTCAAGGTATTACATACCTCAGATTTTCCTGACGTTTCGATCAGGCGGCTGTGATCACAGGCTGACTGTCTCAGCGGCGCACGGCCTTAGCTTGCGTACGCCGCTGCGTGAAAAGTGATTGCGTTAATTCCCGTGAAAATAATTATTATATCATGAAACGCTAAAGTTACTATATTTAGAACGATTACAGGCAACATTATCAAACATATCTTGACGTTTAAAGCTACCGACACAGTTAAATTCGCAACTAAATACATACTAAGTACGTCTGTTCTAGTTATCGCTCGACTAGGTTAGTAATACTCGATTTGGCGATCAATATAAAAAACGCGGATGTCACGCCATCTTAATAACGGTTGTCGTTTTTTACACTTAGATCTGTCAAACGATAATTAAAATATCATGAATCTGGCCATTGACGCTTCACCTTGACCATTATAATATTTTTATGATTACAAAAAAGATGTCATGGCCTCTCTTTTTTTTTATGGAAATGAAATTATTTCCTTTAGAAAATATAGAAAGTTTATGGATGTATAAAGTTCAGGTCGTTAATAATCTTAATATTAAGTTAGAAACGCGAATATTTGGTAGGTTTTTTTTAATGAATTTAAGGCAGTACTACCAAAATAAGTAATAATTAAGCGTTTTTTTTTAAAAAAATAGGTATAGATATTTTTCAACCATCGGAATGGCTGAGACAGACGTAGATTATAGTTTAGCACATCAACCAGACCAGATAAAATAGACCTAAACGTAAGGAAAGCTACGGGTATAAGCATATAACGAGGGTATGGGCATATGTTATACAATATGAGTAGATAGCAATATTAATATAAAACAGTATTTAAGAATAAAAAACAACTCAAACCAATTTTCAATATTTGTAAAAATGATGATGTTCTCCTAGCCGATTACGGCCAAGGCGGCCAGTCTCAACGGAGACCAGCCAACTACGCACGAGATATTATAGTGCACAAGTCTATAAGCAAACACAGACGCACTCTCTGTTCCCTCTCTCTCATAATCCGATGGGAATATATATACTGTATGTAAGTACACATCCACACTTTTAGTACTGCCGCAGGGGTGCTCACCCAACATCTTGCTACCAAAGTATTATGCATTGTTACTTTTAAACTAAATACCTGACTGTAGAATACCCTTTGGAGTTTTTCTAGGATGTATAGTTTATGGGGGATCATATCAGCAAACGAATGCACAAAAGAATCAGCAACGCACAAATCAGTCCTATGAAGTTGGAAACATTCGTAGCTATTTTGTATTAACCTAGTACAAGGAGCTAATCACCAAACCATCAGCATGTTTGCATGCCACCGCGTTGGTATAAAAACTACATTTCTTGTGTAAACAAACGAAACAGAGACGGAATGTGACAGTACGTACCTGTTTATTCTTTACAAAACCAATTATCACCGCGATTTTCGTCATATTATTATCTAGTTATTACAATATTTTTCAAATGATACTCCTAAATCTTTATAATCGACCATAACATGGAAAACCATTAGTATTCCGTACCTCTACGAGACTTCCACAAAGAAAGTAATAAATAAAAAATAAATATGTCCGACATCTAACACACAACGGCATCTAGTCCCAAACTAAGCAGAGCTTGTATTATGGGTACTAGACAATTGATATAATACTAATATATTTTTTTTTGTAAATACATACATATCATACATAGAAAACACCCAAACTCCAAAACAAATATTTGCAGATCATACAAACATTTGATCCGACCCGGGAATCGAACCCGAGACTCAGGAACAGCAGTCGCATACGCTACCGCTAGGCTACCGAGGCAGTCATAATAAATGGTTTCTTCTACGTATACAAATAATTGCTGATAATTCGTATTCATCAACACATGCGTCATCACACAGCAAATACATTGAATTCAAAGATTTGGTTTGTTATATCCTAATATTGATTTTTCTACCCTAAGATACCAAAGAGAGAAACCAAAAAGAGTACAGCACACATGTGTGTGCATATATGTTTGTTACTCTTTTACGTAAAAACTACTAATGGAGTATCTGATAGACTAATGTAAACTTATATTTTATATAACTACAGACTTCAGTTTCTCAAGTACTGGACCGAGACATCTAATATATAAAATTCTTATGTCACAGTTTTAGTGTTTATACTCCTCCGAAATGGCTTGACCGATTTGATGAAATTTTATATGTACATTCAGTAGGTATGAGAATGGGTTTATAGCAAATTTTTCATCCCTATGTGTCAAAAGTGGTTAACCCCAAAAAAAATATATTTAATTTTTTTTAATAATAAAATACATTCCGGCCTAAATTTTTACCCTCCCTTTCGGTAATTCAGAAATCTTTCAGATAGTATTATGTGACAGATGATGATATCTGAAAATCAGGCATTGGTGAAACTGGCCAAAAGTATTAGATGATGAAGGTATGCCAAAGGTTACCAATTCAAAGAGATTGTTTTGAACATGATTAATATTTTAAACTGAGGAGTTGTGGCTAAGCTGTGAAATAATGTGTAGCCGGTATAATGTGTTTGTCTGTAACATTAGCACCTACCACCATTACACGTACTTAAACCATGCCTAATATGAAAACGTACTTGAATAGGGTTTCCATATATTTTACGCCAACACATTAGATTCATATTTTAAATTAAATAAATATCGATAAATCTAAATTGAAATCATAACATTTCAATTTAATACTATTGTTTGTATCTTTATCCGACTTTGAAAAGAATAAGTTCTCAGTTCGGTTGCATTTTGTATTTATAACTTTAGAACTAGATACGTATTTGTAAATCAGTTTTGAAAAGTTTTTTAAGCGTTCAGTTCCATTCAACTTAGGAAAAAAATATCGCGCCCACAGGCCAGGTGGAGTGATGATTTGCGCAAGACGGCTGGCAGGAGCTGGATGCGAGAAGCCGAGGATCGAACTAAGTGGCGTGCAGTTTGTGAGGCCTATATCCAGCAGTGGACTGCGATAGTCTGATTTAGAAGGATTATGTGTCTAGATCTCATTACAAGCGCCTTTAAGGACTACTGCCGAACATGGTTCCTTAGTTAAGAAGAGTAGGTTAGAATTTAGAAGAAAAGTCTGGTTACCCGTCGAATATTTTGTTCAGGAATGTCCATAAAACCGATAACTATGAGCCACGATAATGTGTAGGCAACTGTTAACGTAGTGCATGCAAATAGTAGTTTGCTAATTACGTTGGTCATGTGAAATGCATAACGGTATGACATGACCGATTGTGGAAGCGAGAAATTTGGCTTGTTTCTGTGCTAGGCCGGTCCTTCGGTTACGGAGTATACGCTATAATATCAATAAAGAACGAAGCGAAAGTTCCTATTGAAAACGTAAGAGATTTTCGCATAATTAACTAGTTTATGCCCGCGGCTCCGCCCGCGTATATGTCGGTTACCGCGGCAAATAGTAACCTATGTGTTATTCTGATGTATCTACTATATTACTGCAAAGTTTCATCCAAATCCGTTGAGTAGTTTTTACGTGAAAGAGTAACAAGCATCCATCCAAACAAACTTTCGCTTTTATTATATTTGTAGGCTAATTGAGTGTGTATTCTTCATAAACAAAAAACAGGAAAATCAAGGGTAGAACAAAGTGTTTTAAATATATATTGTACAGGATAAAATATAAATATATATAATTTAAGGAGACGCTCATAGCCCAGTCGCACGTGGCAATAGTAAAATCGCCGAGGGTTAGCAATGTTGTATATGCATACATATACAATATGTATGCGTATACAAAATAAGAATATGTGAATTTATTTCAGCTATGTAGTACCAATAACACTTCGCCATCTAGTCCCAAATTAAACAGAGCTATGTTTAATTTGGGACTAGATGGCGAAGTGTGTTAGATGTCCGAATATTTCTTTTTTATAATAATAATAAAGCTTTTTATTTATTTTCCATCACCTAGGTTACATTTTCTCTTCAATCTAGCTTCATTTATTGTTGTTTCCTATCGACTGTACCTTTACTGTGATCCTCCTTCTCATTACTTTCTTTGACAGAAACCCCTGCTTGGGTATAGGCTTCCTCCAGTTTTTCCCATATTTCTCTATTTTTAGCTTGCGCCGTCCATTCATTGCTGTAGCGATAATCTCATCACTCCATGGCTTCATAGGTCGACCTTTCCGTCTTCTTTCGCTCGATCCTTTCCATCTCGTTATTTCTACCGTCCAGCGTAAGCACTGTAGCGTGCTATGTGAGCCCATCGCCTATTTAAGCTTAGACAGTAGTATAGGACATCAATTAGGTTTGTCTTTTGTCGTATGGACTCTCTCTCACTTTAATTTTTTCCCTTTTATTTTTAAAAGGCCTCTTTTCATCGCTTTCTGCCATGTCACTAGTATTGTTTTTATTTTAGCAGAATACTTTGCATATTTTACAGTATATTTTTTCTAAAGCACTTACATATTTTATGAATAGACTTATACCTACATGAATATCCGCTATGATATGGAATGTAGATAGTGAGTACTAAAAGGCGCCGGGTGCAATAAAAACAATATAACAAATAACACTCAAATTCTTACGTTTTGATTAGGACATGACGTCTTGTGGTTTACCTCAAACACGGTAAATATTTTCTTATGAATCTGAATGAATATGAGGTGATAAAACAAGGAAAATATTTGTCGAAATAATTTGCTATTTACACAGATGCAAATGATAATTTTCACTGTCAATCGTTTTGTAAGTCGATTGAAATAGCATCATAGCTCACCGTGGGAGAGCCACGAGAGCTTCGGCATGAATGGGCTGGCTCGACCGCAGTGATACCACGGCCTCACAGAAAACCGGTGTGAAACAGCGCTTACGCTGTGTTTCATCGAGTGAGTGAGGATACCGGAGGCCCATACCCCAATCCAACGCCTCCTATCCCCCTCACCATCCCCCTTCTCCCCAGGCCGCCATAGTGTGGGTCACCATGCTGCATTGTTCTTTTTCGCATTGAGGATGGTGACCACAACTCTTGGATTCTGCTCATGCTTTCCATCAGGCAGGGCAGAGTCATTTTGGCAGCATAAATATATATAAAAAAAAAGCATCTAATCTATATTTATATCTATATTTGGATGAATTTTTAATCAAAGGACAAAGATTGTAATCATATAAAATTTTTGGTGTAGTTAATAACAATTATATAAACACGCCATAGGGGAAAAAAGAAGTACCCAAATCACAAAGCCTGTTTGTTCTCTAATTTTCTGGATAACACTAATTACAACAAACTTGATACATTTCAGTAAACTATCACATTACGCTTCATTTTAAGTAACTGTTTGGCAATTTTTCTTTTAAACTTACTTTTAATCCCTTTCGTTAAGCTGAATCAGTGTTTTTTCTCTACAACCAGGCTCTCACTCTCGCAGGCTCGCATGTAGTACATAACCCTCGTTAATGTTCTACATAATGGGATCCTGGGTTCCTCTTTATATTAGTAAATGCAGATATCAAAACCACTCGCTGCATCTTAGGTTCACATGACACTGGCGTGACAACAGCTATCTTGATATTCTGAGAATTAAAATTCTGATTAAAATTCTGCCTGAGATTACCAAATAGGTATTTTAAACGTGGGAGAGTATGGTAATGGGCCGGCTGCACCGGAGTGATACCATGACCTCACAGAAAACAAGCGTCAAACAATTCTTTCGTTGCTTTTCATGGTATGCCCAAATCTGACTCGTTTTCCTGGCTCATAAGTTATGAGACTCTTAAGTTGGCAATACACTTTTGACTCTTTGAATTTTTCTTCAAATGAGTAGTGTTATATCATAAAAAATTGGTACAATCAAACCTTACTGTGTTGCGCTTTTTGTTTATTATTCTTGTCTCTGATTATATCTCACCGGTAATTGAGTACCGAACACCCATGTCATTGTTCTTAATTATTTTCACAGACCTGTAAAGTACATACGTATAATTAACGTAATTCTAAAGGAAAATCATTATAGGATGAGATCTTGATAATGTGCTCTGACGCAGATTCAGTCTTGGAAACAAGCATTAAATTGGCTGTCACGACTTTGAGCTTGAAAAATCGTGTCTACTTAATTTTTTATTCTTAAAGCCTTCATTTCTTAGAAACTTTTATTTGAACTTTATAGATGATCGTAAATCTGAATAAAAAAAAGGTTTATTGTATTCATCATTTGCCAGAAATTATAAATTTTATATGGCATTCGCATAATATTTACTTGCTGCTTATTACTGCCAAGATAACTTCTTTTATAAAGGACCACCAACCACACTTCAATCTTTTTCAGACGGGACTAGGAGGAAATTGACGGGCAAGAAACTCATGTACTTGAGACTGCCGCATTAGTTTAAGTTATAGTTATTGATTTGATTATCATAGCAGGACCGAAAATGGTGGGCTTCCACTCCACTCTGCAAAACATCACGGTTAAAGTTCAAGTTGCTCAGCTTGCGTTTAAACATGTTTCTCATCTGATAAAATTCGTATCGTAACAAAGGAATTCGTCAGAATTAGAGTGATCGAAATAATACTGAAAATCTGTGAAATGAAGAATAGTGGGCCGGTCATATCGCCGAACTAACCCATAGCCGCTTAAGCCAATATGTGTTTAAACACACAATGAAACTCTTCATACTTATTGCAGCAACAGTAGTAGTTGACAGTATAAAAATATTTAGCTCATTGATCGGAGAATCCAACAACATTTCCCGTGTACTATTGTTTTTTTTTAATAACTCCTTGACGCTACCGTTTCGAGCTTAGAGAACTCTTGGATCGAATATTTTATGATAATGGGCTTTCAGCGTGACAAGAGTAATCTAAATTTATAAACGATAAAAACCCTTTATAAATAATTACCAGGATCACTATGCTGACAAAAGTCAATAATTAACCTCGATGAGACTTGAAAAAGATAATTCTTCCAATTCATACAAAAACCAAGGCCCATGTTATTTCTTACGAAATTGTGACCGTATCATAATGATCAAACTGTAAAAGGCAAATTGGCCGAACCGTATCAAACCAACGAACCCGGATACAATTTTTTTCCTATTTGTATAATCGCTTGGCTTTTATTCTAGAATAATAACCGTACCATAGGTTGAAATCAGGGATTCCAGTTTTAGTTTATAGCAAAAGTTATGTTGTCTTTTGTCTATGATTTAGTATTACGACTAGATAATACTAAATTTACCCCAACCCGCACTTGGCCAGCGTGGGGACATATGGCCTTAACCGTCTCCTGAGATGAAACCCGAGCCCAATAGTGGGACATTATGGGTTGGTGATTAGTATTACAAACGTGAAAGGTTCTATGGATCTGGATGAAATATCACACAGAGATGGATTATGGTCTGGAATGGCACGAAGGCTACATACTTGCTTATTGCTTTTTGGCCTAAAAGAATTGCCGTGGGGTGAGCCACGAATAACGACAATCACGGATAACATGGCGTGGCGCAGCTATTAAACATTAACATTGATCCGAAAATAGGTCCGCCGATCTTTAAAATTAGGTATTGATATTGAAGTCGGTGATATTATTTAATAAGTCAATCGCTGCGATTATAATATAAAAGATAATATAATCTTAATCGACTTGGATTGCACAGGGGCTGGGCGTTCACAGTCAGCCTTCGCGATTGGTCTTGAGGTCTTCTTCTTTGTTTTTTATTTTAAAATATTTTAGTTTATCTTCGGTTCTGTCGTATTCATACTTCTGAACGCAATAATGTTATATGTAAACGTTGTGTCCTTCCTTTTGTTTTACTGTCACGATAGTTGTGTCGTTAACTGAACTTGACTCATGTATGGCCTTTAGACAAACAAATATTTATTTAAAATATGGTTATATACTTTAGTTACCATTTCCTTCGGGCTTTATAGCTATAGTATGTATCTTTAACTCTTGTTCCGAGTATCTCTACGATAGTGTGTTAGGTCTCTCTTATACAACTCTTAGTCAAGTGCACAAAAACAGTGAGTAACTCTGTCAGAAATATTTTTTTGAAAAATATTATATCTTACAGTCTGAACTTTGTCGGAATTATTTTTTGACAAATATTATATCTTACAATCTGAACTTTGTCGGAAATATTTTTTTGAAAAATATTATATCTTACAATCTGAACTTTGTCGAAAATATTTTTTTGAAAAATATTATATCTTACAATCTGACTTTGTCGGAAATGTTTTTTTGAAAAATATTATATCTTACAATCTGAACTTTATCGGAAATATTTTTTTTCAACTATTTTTTTCAAGTTTTGTTTTTTTGTTTAAATGAACTTTAAACTAATACTGAAAATCATTTAAATTATTATTACGAGCTTCTCTGCTATGACAAGTCTACGTAATGGCTTACAATTCGATTACAGTTGGCACACTTTTGATTTTATCTTTTTTCTATAAAAATGCAAGCACCTTGTCTGTGCTAATAATACCTCTATAACGTAAAATTTAGTAAACTAGGGTAATAGATGCGTCTACGAGATGTCTGCCGTAAGGTGTGCCATTGACAATTATGTGTTATGTAGATATTTCACTACGGCAGTAGGCGTGTTATTTTTGGAATACATCAAACAATACTGTTCGTTGGTACATTGACCGTGGCACACTTTAATGAATATATATTTTCAATATTGTGTTCTTTGAGTAACTAACTGTAAAACTGTCATTGAACATCTGCATACATATTATTCGGCTATTTGAAAATAAATTATTATAATGGAGCGTGAAAATACACTTCTTAATCGATTTTTAAACGGGTTTAAAAAAACTTCGCAATGACTACTTCTCGACATTTTTAGCGAATCAGTTAAAATTTTTTCTTTAATTGAACTGTAGTATTTAAATTCACCCCCATTTTTACAGAGAAATTCCACATTTCAGGGTAAACTGATACAAAACGAACATCACATCTATCATGAGTATTTTTTTATGTAGTCGATACTTTTTAAAGGTGATAATTACTTGGTGAATTATAAATCGTTACAAAAAAGGAATTACAATGATGTAAACATTTAAATGTAAGCAGCATCCTACAGTATCATACATCTGACGGCAAACGCATGTCACTCCTTTTGCTTCTGCGTCTTTTTTGGAAACCAGTTTCATAACATTTTTATATTCAAATTGTGTTAAAACATGCTTACAAAGTTGCCGAAGTAATCCTGAATTGTTAAATATTATGAAATTTTAATTCGTGTGGGGGATTAAAAATACAGTACAACTTTATCCAACCCATGGGTATCGTAAGAGCCGACTAAGGTAACAAACTGCGGAGAACAGTAACAATCCAGACAAAAGAACAACTTGTCAAAAACCCTTTTTTTACGTGTCAAAACCCTCTCGGGCCTTCAACCCTCCTGGGTTTTGCGGCGGGGCGGTGTGTCGGAATCGGACCGACTCAGGCCACTCTGCGCCTGAGACGGGAGGGACCAGGGAACCGCTTTCTTACAACATCCGGACCCCTCCCAGCGCCTGCCCGCACTGAATCGGGTACCGTCAGCTGTTATACTCTCAATTTAGGCGACATACGGCTCACGCGTACGTCGCCTCGCGGCTGGCCTCAGAAGCGGATGGAAGGGAAAACCCGTCCCGACCATCCGCGGCCACCCTCAGGCCGGCATCAGGCGCTGATAGGCCAACCGGTTTGGCCAGCGTTGTATAAGTAGGATAAAACCTTTCTACGGAGTGGCCAACATCTAACAGTGGACTATTATAGGCCATTGATGAATGACCCGCTTAATAGAGATTGTTTTTTCCATCATTTAACAGTATAATATATACTTCTTTTTTTCCAGTTTGTACCTAAAGTTAGTGTTGCCATGCAAAACTGTGTTAAGTAAAGTTCCTCACTTTGTGTGATATCTGTCATAATTTGAACGATAAAAAACCGTTGTATTTACGATTCCTGTTTCCGTTTGCGATAAGACCACCACACAAAAAATGTTTGCAAAAAGTTTGCGTACATTTTTTAATTTGTTCAGGAATCTATAAAGCTGATTATACAGATAGAAAAAAAATGTAGATTCAAGTGCATTGAACTAATGGATTCTGGATATTAATAAGTGAAGATATTATTCTTTGTACGATACTTAAAACCAAATTCGCGCACCAACGATTCGTTCCTTAAAATATCTATTTAAAGTGTAAATATGTACGTTTAAAAAATTAACCACACATGGAAATTGAAGTAATTCTTATTTCAAAGCAACGGCTTATCACTAAATGCCTCTGAAAGTATCTACAGTATTTACCTCCAAATATCAGTTTATAATTTTGATTTGTCTGTCTGTCAGTCTGTGTGTTCCGGAAAATCTCTGTAACGGCTGAACCAATTTTTACGAAACGAAACTTTCACTGGCAGATAGCTTATGTTATGAGGAATAACTTAGGCTACCTTTATATCAGAAAAAATAGGGTTACAATATCGGATTCAAAAGCAACACAAACCACGGGTAATCCAGCGGGGCATCGTTAGTGGAATATAAGGTAGAAATCTAACAAGTTTGGACAAATTTATGACAAAATTCTTACCTATATTGGAATGTGAAATTTTGTATAAGAAGAGGTTCAAAAATCTAAAACGTTTAATCAAGTCGGTATAAATATATAAATTATGCAAAAAAGGCTATTAAATGTTAGAGATCCAGCGTATAATATAAAGGTTTTCTATTTTTCTACAAATTAATGCAGTGAGTTATTCTGGTGAACGATAGAATAAAACAAAATCCCAGGGCTTCCACTACTATGCAAATAAAAACGTCCTTCCCCGTTAATAGCGTGCTGGTACACTAAATACTATCTATTATCAGTATCAAAACTTAGATTTGAGATACCTGAATATTCAGTAAATTCTTGAACAAACGTGACAAATGATGGCCTACCTCTCCAAGGCCTTTGGCAAGTCAATAAACCGATGTCAGACAAACTTAAATTGCTTGAACCCGTGAACTCGAAGTAATTGTAACTTAGTTGTGGCTTAGTCATTGAATTGAAGAACATTAATTACAGGTTTATAAAGAGCACATAGCCATTGATCTGAAGTTTGGTTTTATTTTGTGAATCTGTCCTTAAAGCAATCAATCAGTAGTATAGAAAAGGTATGATCGACGAAACGAGGTATGACGTTATTAAACACGTCTTTATACCGTGGGAGAGCCATGCTTCGGCATGAATGGGCCGGCTCGACCGGAGTGATACCAAGGACTCACAGAAAACAAGTGTGAAATAGCGCTTGCGCTGTGTTTTACCGAGTGAGTGAGGATACCGGAGGCCCACACCCTGACCCCTCTTCCCATCGCCATTCTCCTCCCCATCCCCCAAAGATCGGCAACGCACTTGTTACGCCTACGGTGTTGCAGATGTCCATGGGCGGCTTCTCATCAGGCGATACGTCAGCTCGTTTGCCCGCGATTCCATAAAAAAAATTGAATATTCCATCCACAATTTGGGACTAAGAGAATTTTTAAATATGAATAAAACAAACGGAAAGTCTTTCTAATCGGTGTATAAATGGTACAGTTCTGAATTAATACAAATGAAAAAATGAAAACCCTTCACACAAACACCAACTATTTTAATTTAAAATATGTAGTGAAACANGTGAAACGAATACATCTTTCGGTTAGATTAATGAATAAAACTTCTCTAGTTATACTCGTTTTGCTGTAGCCATAATTTATTCATATAAATAAATATGTAATATATAACTATATATTTTTAAAAGGTTTGTACTATTTGAATAGAAAATACATAAATCAGCAAGCAATTACGAGTACTATTTAAATAAACACTGAATTATAAACCATTTTGTTTCCTTATAGCATTGTTATTGGTATTTCTCTATTATTTTAATATTTACTTCATTTAAAGGAGAACCCAGAACCTCACTATGTATTTCGATGAATATAAAATTCTGCTCATATACTGTTTTTTTTAATATAATAAAGCTATTTCACAGCATTGTTATTAAGCAGGAAAACATCTTATAAATCACAAGTGAATAAAGAATTGTGTTCGTCGTACTTCTGGATTTTAGAATCTGGAGGCAAATATTGAAGCTTCATTTTCTTTTTCTTTTAAAAGACATCTCCCGCACTAGGAATAAATCCTGTGTCGCAAGGGTCTTTACAAAACATACATGAAACTGGCAAAAGAACACCCAGACTTAGAATAATATTTTGTGGGTCACACAAAGTGTTGTTCCATGTAGGATTTGAACCCACAACACTAGGTGAAGTGGCGATCGCTTTAGCGCGCGATTAGGCCATTCGCGCAGTCATTGGTATTAATAAGTGTTACTTTATTCCCTACATGAAAATTTTNTAACACACAACGCCATATAGTCCCAAACTAAGCAGAGCTTGTATTATGGGTACTAGACAATTGATATAATACTTATATACTTTTTTTTGTAAATACATACATATCATACATAGAAAACACCCAAACTCCAAAACAAATATTTGCAGATCATACAAACATTTGATCCGACCCGGGAATCGAACCCGAGACCTCAGGAACAGCAGTCGCATACGCTACCGCTAGGCTACCGAGGCAGTCATAATAAATGGTTTCTTCTACGTATACAAATAATTGCTGATAATTCGTATTCATCGACACATGCGTCATCACACAGCAAATACAATGAATTCAAAGATTTGGTTTGTCATATCCTAATATTGATTTTTCTACCCTAAGATACCAAAGAGACAAACCAAAAAGAGTACAGCACACATGTGTGTGCATATATGTTTGTTACTCTTTTACGTAAAAACTACTAATGGAGTATCTGATAGACTAATGTGAACTTATATTTTATATAACTACAGACTTCAGTTTCTCAAGTACTGGACCGAGACATCTAATATATAAAATTCTTATGTCACAGTTTTAGTGTTTATACTCCTCCGAAATGGCTTGACTGATTTGATGAAATTTTATATGTACATTCAGTAGGTATGAGAATGGGTTTATAACAAATTTTTACATCCCTATGTGTCAAAAGTGATTAACCCCAAAAAAATATATTTAATTTTTTTTAATAATAAAATACATTCCGGCCTAAATTTTTACCCTACCGAAAGGTTATTCAGAAAATATTCACGCAAATAAATATGGCGGTACGATGTTCGCCGGGTCAACTAGTATATATATATATATATATATATTATGTCAAATATACATAAATATATCAGCAATCTTTCAGATAGTATTATGTGACAGATGACTCTCTGAAAATCAGGCATTGGTGAAACTGGCCAAAAGTATTAGATGAGGAAGGTATGCCAAAGGTTACCAATTCAAAGAGATTGTTTTGAACATGATTAATATTTTAAACTGAGGAGTTGTGGCTAAGCTGTGAAATAATGTGTAGCCGGTATAATGTGTTTGTCTGTAACATTAGCACCTACCACCATTACACGTACTTAAACCATGCCTAAGGTGAAAACGTACTTGAATAGGGTTTCCATATATTTTACGCCAACATATTAGATTCATATTTTAAATTAAATAAATATCGATAAATCTAAATTGAAATCAATAAATTTAAGAGACGGTTGTAAAAAAGAATAATATGCTGAATTAATAAGTGTATACAGATGATTGTTTTTTACATTGTAAGTAACCACAAACACAAGAAGATCTTTGTCTATTGATTTACTTAATGCTTGATGAATGATCCTCGAGTTACTTCTAACATTTCAATTTAATACTATTGTTTGTATCTTTAGCCGACTTTGAAAAGAATAAGTTCATTTTGTGTTTATAATTAATTTAAGCGTTCAGTTCCATTCAACTTAGGAAAAAATACCACGCCCACAGGCCAGGTGGAGTGATGATTTGCGCAAGACGGCTGGCAGGAGCTGGATGCGAGAAGCCGAGGATCGAACTAAGTGGCGTGCAGTTTGTGAGGCCTATATCCAGCAGTGGACTGTGATAGTCTGATTTAGAAGGATTATGTGTCTAGACCTCATTACAAGCGCCTTTAACGACTACTGCCGAACATGGTTCCTTAGTTAAGAGTAGGTTAGAATTTAGAAGAAAAGTCTGGTTACCCGTCGAATATTTTGTTCAGGAATGTCCATAAAACCAATAACTATGAGCTACGATAATGTGTAGGCAACTGTTAACGTAGTGCATGCAAATAGTAGTTTGCTAATTACGTTGGTCATGTGGAATGCATAACGGTATGACATGACCGATTGTGGAGGCGAGAAATTTGGCTTGTTTCTGTGCTAGGCCGGTCCTTCGGTTACGGAGTATACGCTATAATATCAATAAAGAACGAAGCGAAAGTTCCTATTGAAAATGTAAGAGTTTTTCGCATAATTAACTAGTTTATGCCCGCGGCTCCGCCCGCGTATATGTCGGTTATCGCGGCAAATAGTAACCTATGTGTTATTCTGATGTATCTACTATATTACTGCAAAGTTTCATCCAAATCCGTTGAGTAGTTTTTACGTGAAAGAGTAACAAGCATCCATCCAAACAAACTTTCGCGTTTATTATATTTGTAGGCTAATTGAGTGTGTATTCTTCATAAACAAAAAACAGGAAAATCAAGGGTAGAACAAAATGTTTTAAATATATATTGTACAGGATAAAATATAAATATATATAATTTAAGGTGACGCTCATAGCCCAGTCGCACTTGGCAATAGTAAAATCACCGAGGGTTAGCAATGTTGTATATGCATACATATACAATATGTATGCATATACAAAATAAGAATATGTGAATTTATTTCAGCTATCTAGTACCAATCATACTAGCTCTGTTTAATTTGGGACTAGATGGCGAAGTGTGTTAGATGTCCGAATATTTCTTTTTTATAATAATAATAAAGCTTTTTATTTATTTTCCATCACCTAGGTTACATGTTCTCTTCAAGTTTCTTATCGTCTGGACCTTTACTGTGATGCTCCTTCTCATTACTTTCTTTGACATAAACCCATGCTTGGGTATAGGCCTCCTCCAGTTTTTCCCATATTTCTCTATTTTTAGCTTGCGCCGTCCATTCATTGCTGTAGCGATAATCTCATCACTCCATCGCTTCATAGGTCGACCTTTCCGTCTTCTTCNGCCCACCATTCGTGAAGCAATTGTTGTTAGGCTTCAATGTATTTTATTAAGATTAATATGAAAATAGATCCAAAATGGTATTATTGTTCATTAGTTCTAACCATGCATAACTGGCAATTTTCGCATTTTCTCCCTGTTCCCGTTCCCGTGGGATTACAGGAATAAAATATAACCCATGTCGCTCAGAGATAATGTAGGTTTCAATGGTAAAAGAAATTTTTAAATCGGTCCCATTGTTTTTGAGTTTATTCTTTACATACAAAAATATAAATCTATTTATAATATTGGTGTAGATATACTAATAAGGTAGGTCACGGTTGAGGAACGACAGACCGACAGAGTCTACTTCTATACATTTTTGTTTAAAAATGTTCTGTACAAAACTGCGCATCAGGGGGGCTGGCTGGTTGCCAATTATTGAAAGTAAACATTATCCATTGACGTCACCGAATAATGGTTAGAAGAAAGTTTGAATTACGAATTATGTAATTTTGAAGTGATCATTTTATGGTTACTAGTCACTTATTCACCCTCTATGGTGAGTAGACGCGTAAAATACATTAGAAAAGAAATCATGCAGTGAGATATAGAACCTCCTCCTTTTTTGAAGTCGGTTAAAACACCCACATTTTGCCAAATATAACTCTTCTTACAGTAAGCTCACAATTAAAGATCCACGGGGTAAGAATTATGAAAATGAAAAATTGAGAATAAAAAAGGACATGTTGAACAAAAGGCTTGGCAATGAATATTGTTTAAGCAGTTAGAAGTGCATGCTGTAGCGCAAACTGTTGCAGGGAATCAGAGGGCAAGGTCAATGAGCTAGTGTTACGTATGCTTGTTTAATAATCAGTGCTGTATTTACCACTATCGACTCAGGTGAAGTATTTCTAGACTTCTAGGCAATAGTTCATTCATCATCTCTGGATTCCAGTTTCTAAAATTCAAGTATTTTTTAATAAAAATTTCTAAAAAGATCGCAAGAATTCAAAATAGGTTCAAAATAAAACGAGCCCATTGAATCAACGTCTGCCTGTGTTTAATCTTCAAGAGTTAAAGTTTCACATCGTTGAACTCTGCCAAGATTCACTCTAATCGTTTCTTAACATAAAAGCGGCCAGTAATAAAATATCTCTATTTTTGTTTATGTGCACATGTTTTTGTACATGCCAAATTTTTTCAGCCATCTTCGCTGACCTTGACCACTGAAAATTCAATAGTTTGAGCTTATGACGTAATTGAGGGGGCGGAGACAACTGCTGAGAATTTTTGGTGTAAACAGAAAACATTGACTTATCCGCATGTTGCCAAATGAACTTGAAAATAATAATTGTCAACATTGCCTTGTTTTTTTTTAGTTTGTAACTTTGTCTTACGATGTATAGTGTATATGTCTTTTTATTATACGTGTTAATTTTTCATCAATCGTGTTACAAATACAAAAATTCTTGCAAATGGCAATAAAATATCCAATTCAATAATTTTTTGAATAACATTAGCTACATTTTTTAACGCGTTACAAGATTATCTGTAAAAAAACTGGGTTAATTTCCTTTTGCACCTTGCTGTATCGAGATATATGTTTTCAAAGAACAGAATGTGACCTAAGAATAAACAATAAAAAAATTGATTCGGTACAAACTTATACAAATTTACTATACCAGACTACAAGGCGAGTTTACATGACCTCGCAAAGCCGCGTGTCTCGCGTGGTCAGAGCACTCACATGTTGGCACATGTATGTGCAGCACCTGAGACATTTTTTCTGAGTTCGTGCGAGGGTCAATGAGCCTGACAGATCTGTCAGTCTCAATTCGCGCGGATTAACTATACGCGACCAGGTTATAGGTTCAAAGAATTTGAACCGTGCGAGACCACGTGGTGACTCGTGGTCGTCAAGTTCTACGGACCTGTAGCGACCTGTTCAGTTGATCTTCACCAGTTGGGCTTGTTATATGAACTTAGCCTTATTCATCTCTGTGCTAAATTTCATACAGATCCGTCTATCGCATCTTAGTGTGATTAAGTCAAATCAAACCAAATCAAATCGTTTATTCACTCACGCACTCCTTAATTAATATAATAATTCATAACATACAATCAAACTTTCCCAGTTATTATTGTAGTAAGATGGGTTTTTTAAGTTTTTAAGGCCAGCTTAAAAAAACTATTGACCAACTGTCAAACAGAAGATACAAAATCAGATCCAGCCAATACAAGTTCTCATAAGTTTACGTGTAGTAAAGCAACAATCTAATGTACTTAGTCACTTGCTTGAAACGTCGCATAAAATGTCATGATTTGCCTAACTGTGTTAAGGTTATTTGAGCGTTTTATACAAAGATGAGAGATTTATACACCTACTAATGAATGACAAACAACGCGAATCAGGTAGTCAATGAAGTTACAATCTCCGACAGATTTTTGACAACTTTTAATTTTTACGAATTGTAACGAATATGGCGAATTTTTTTAACTAATTATTCCTTATTGTCTTTAGAATTAGAGGATCTTTTCTGTAACCTAATTTTTGAGCTTTTTAGTGTCTAGTCTTGACCTCCATAAAGTATATGCCACGAAAATGTTTTTTCGCCTGATGGTTAGCGATTATCGTCGTCTGTGGACACCAACAATACCAGACAGGCGTTACAAGTGCGTGCGTTGATGGGAAGAGGGGTTTGCGTATAAGTCTCTGGTATCCTCATTCACTCGATGAAACATAGCGCAAAAGCGCTGTTTCACACCGCTTTTCTGTGATGTCGTGGTATCACCGGTCGAGCCGGACCATGCATGCCGAAGCGTGGCTTTCCAACGGTAGCTGCGTGCGATTGTCTTCAAAATAGTGTGCAATATCGATTCAAAAATCAATATTTACTAAAATGCTAGCTACGATGGAATAGCAAGAACGAAACTTAATACATAGTGTGAAAGTAAGAAATCGTCGGGTTTTGTATTTGTTTATCCCTAAAGTCTAAATGATCTATTAAAAAACCTGATGTCGACCTTGTATCATTTGATAAATTCAACAAATTTGCGTATATTAATTCGCATAGTAATCCGAAGACCGGTTCCAACTGGGTTATTCTGGTAAACTAACCTCAATATTAGAATCAAATTAATGACTTGAGGACTGTATACCACTTAGCTTGCATATTTTGATCAAGGGCTTTTGCTGTTACCACACACTGTGCCGGTAGCCTACGTAATCAAATAAAACCACCCGTCAGTGTTCTGAAATAGATTTTCCCATGGCCTTCGGATAAGTTTGTTTTCATAGCAGAGGTAACGGTGTCCATTTACGATAGAACCGGATTAGCTCGTATTGCGATAATATTGTCATTAATACACATTTGGCTAACAGACAGTTCAATACCTTGTACAATCAACTGTTTTGTAAACTTGTGTGTTCGCTAGTTTTGTTTGAATTTAGTTCGTTCACTTACAGATATGATATAATGGTACTAATTCTTTTGTTACGTCAGTAAACTAACATTTCCTATAAATTATCTTCTATTCTCTTATTTTAATGAAACGATTCCTAAAATATTATTTTTGTGTATGTATGTATTAAGATAACGTCGATTTTGAGTGTGACGTGTCTTATTTTAGTCAATCTTTGACGTTTAGATCGTAATTTGACAGGATAAAACTAAATTTTAGTGACTTTTAGTTTTGTTTACAGAGTTTTTGAATAACAGACCTATTACCAATATATTCATATCGAGTTGGGATAGTTAAAAACTGTTCTTCAGTAGCAATAATTAAAATCTGCTTTGCAATTATGGCCAGATAAGAGGCTATTAAAAGATGTTGGACGATTGGACGAACATGCATGTGTGTATGTGTGCACCCCACATTGATGAATGATTTTTCTTATCCTTTCTTTTATTTAAAATATTAAATATTTATCTGGTTCCATCTATTTCTTGAGTGGAGACCGCGTCTCGATGAACGTAGTGTAGGACGTCCACAGTCCAAGACGGCGTGCATGAGCCAATGCGAGTAGCCGAGGATCTAACTAAGTGGCGTGCTTTTGGAGAGGCCTATGTCCAACAGTGGACTGCGATAGGCTGATGATGATCCATCTTGTAAATATATAGGATATAACTGCATTGAGAGTTATACAATTCCTGACGTACAAAAATTGATTTTTTTATGCAAATGGGGGTCAAACAAGCAGACGTATCGACTGATGGTAAGCGATTACCGCTGCCTATGTACACCCGCAACACCAGTGGCGTCACAAGTTGCCGCCCTTTGGGGGATGGGGAAGGGAATGGGCCTCCGGTATCCTCACTCACTCGGTGAAACATAGCGCAAGCGCTGTTTCACACCGGTTTTCTGTGTGGCCGTGGTATCAATCTGGTCGAGTCGTATTATATTTTGACACATACGATGTTTTGACATTTTTAATAATGAATTATGAGTGGGTTCTGTGCGTCNTGTGCGTCTGCCGGCCTTACTCGACTTGCTATGACGAGTCCGAAAACAGTGACGCATGGTCATAGTATATCAATGTTAATCAATATTAATATGCGACGAGAATTATGTAAATATTTAAATTAAATGCGGTATACAGAAATGTTTGTTAATGTGTTGGTGATTTAACAATTACTTACATGAAAACGTTAGGTTCATACTTTACGCGTATAATATACGTAATACAATGTAACTATTGACCTTTTATAGTTATAAATAGATAATAAAATATATAAAATAACCTCACAGTAATTGCCTTACTCTGCTTTTTATTGTTATATAGAAAAATATTGTAAACGTAATGAATACTTTACCTACCAACCTACTTTAAAATTAAAAACCTTTCAAAAATATACTAAGAAAATAGAAAGAGAAAAAAGAAAATATTTTATATTTCTATATATAAGCCTCAAAAAAATCATCCACATCATCAGTTACTACTAACTACTCACAATATTATTGAGTCGAACTTGGAACATCAAGAAACTATTTGAAGATTAACTTGGAGCCATTGGTGCAGTTAGCACCAATGGCTCCAAGTCAATCTCACCTGTTCCTACTAATGACGGACGAGACTCTGGCCAACAAAAACACTACACCAGAGGTATCACAAGTGGGCGCTGATTCACACCTGTTTTCCGTAAGGCCGGGGTGAATGCCGAAGCGTGACTCTTCCACGGGTAAAAAATATAACAGCCAAGCTGGCGAAAAGTCCGTGCTTAAAATACTCCTTTGGGGAAATAAGTTTGATTTTTATTATGTACATAAATTTGTACCAATAACATTTCTCTCTTGTTTCAGGTTGTCTCACGTGCGTCCAAGTACTAAACATAATGGTATTACTGGGCTTTATGTTGAACTACGCCCTTCGGGTGAACCTTACCATCGCCATTGTGGAGATGACGTACAACCAAACACAAATTGCTGACACCAACCATACAATTCACAACGTAACCGAGGTAAGTTGGAACTTTAATTATTTCATCAATCATCAACAACCCATAATGTCCCACTACTGGGCTCGGGTCTCCTCTCAGAAGAGGGTTAAGGCTATACGTCCTTCCGCTGGCCGAGTGCTGGTTGGGGACTGGCAAGACTACGTTTTGGTTCGTAATCTTGCCGTTGGATGATTTCAAGCCGCCCAAAGGCCTCCAACTAAGCTTCACGACTGTTATCCTATTATAATAATTGGCACCGACTTCTTAACGTCATATCACATCCGAATCACGGAGACGCTCATGGTAACATGCCACCAGCGGTCACCTATCCAGGTACAGACCGTGTCATCGTTGTACCTCTGTGATTATTGCTAATCACCGAGTGCAACTGAGCTATGAGCGCCTAATCATTTCATCCATCAACATGTAACCAACAAATATGAACAATCAGTTTTGGATTTGTTGGAGAGATTGATGTGAAGGGTTCAATTCCCATTCTGGTCAGATAATTGTGAGAAGAGCTCAATGATTTATTTCATCTGTGTGCAATTCTAAGGTTTAATACTTATTAATCGGTTGAAGCCCTGTTTGCTAGTAACAATAACATTTTTGGCGTAACGGTTTTTTTATAATACAAGATTCATGTTATATTATATTTTTTGGAAATACTGAAAAATAGATCTATAAATAACCACATAGAAAAAAATAAATTATTTGATTCATATTTATTACACAAGTTTTTTGGAAGGAAGGACGAATGAATATAACACTGAACAAACGTTTTATATCTGGGATATCATAGATGGTAAATTATATAGCGAATCACGATTGAGTATTATTCTTCTTTCCAGCATCCAGAACACATAGAACAAACTCGCTACCACTGGAATACGAAACAGAAGAATCTCCTTCTCGGCTGCTTCTTCTGGGGCTACGTGCTCACAGAACTACCAGGCGGTCGACTCGCTGAAATCGTCGGAGCCAGGTTAGTTATCCACAGCACATACAAATGTAACTTTAACGTTTTTTCTATGACCTTTTTTACCAAATTAGGTTGTAATTCATACTCTCGATTGGATCGGCACTTGATAGAACTTGTTGCAATAAATTCTAGAATGAAACCCACTTGTACTTAATTCACTATATCAATTACATTTACACTTACCCGATTTCCCCCTTTTCGCATCATCAAAATTAAATAGGTTATAATCTATTACGATAGCGACTAATATCAGACCTCCACAACCAAAGTGCCTGTTCATGTCGAAGTTCTGTAGAAGGAATATTGTCGGCTAGAACTGTCCGGACGATTACCAAAGATGCTCGTATTTTCCAATAGGACCGACGGCTTAACGTGCCCTCCGAAGCACAGTCATATTATTTTAGAATGTGGAAGATTTTGAAGTATAATTGTTTAAGGGCCTTGGGACTTGTTTAGTTGAAAAAATGAAAAACTTTGTATGAGTATTATAAACAAAAAAAGGAAAAATAAGACTATGTTGTTCGATTAGCTCCGGAGGTGAATTGACCAAAGTATATACTTACGTAACTAAATCCCTATCCAACAAAAATTATAAGTTTTGAGCAATAGACAGTCTCTATGGGTTCGAAATAGTTTCTGTCAATACTGTTATACTAAATAGTATAGCCAGTTTCCTTAATACCAGCGTAAGTTCGAAAACAAATTCATAATTGTGTTATCTTATGTGTACGTGTCATTTTTTGTTAGAGGTAAAACTATAATTATTTTACAAGAGCACGTTTTATAACGTGGTCAAATTAGACTAACTGGAAAAGCCATACATACCTATCCTCTAAATTTCAATCGCAGTTTTTCGTTTTGGCACCTTTATCGTCGCAATCGCGTCCTAGGTATTCTCTAGCGAATAATTCGGATTGAATGCCAACCGATTTGCAAATAATCATTCTCGTCATTGTATTCGTTCACACGAAAAACTTGGCTATTGAAGGGTAAACATTTTTTTTACAATAGAATGTCGTCCATTGTGAGGCATCATGCAGTTACGCGGGACGTTGACTCAAACTAATCCTGCCGCGAAGAAGGCGCCGACCGAATGATGTGACGTCTCACAGACCATTATTCACATTCGAATTACAAATTTAAATTATTAGCGAACACCGGTGAATATGCAATTCATTTTATTATGAGACGACCGGTTCATTCGTTTGGTTCAATTCGTTTTAATTGTATTTGAATTTTTTAATTTTAAAATTTGCGAGCAGATATTAATAAATTTCGTGTATGTACACCTAATAGGGAGTTCATTTTAAAAAAATATTTTATGCATTATTCATTTGCAAGGTAATAGAGGTTGGGGGAATGTCATGTAAGGGATAAGAGGAGGGCAAATATTAATATAATTTTATGTATAGAATGACAGTGATTCTTAAGAAAACGCAAACGTCACAAAGGAAAACATTAAAGGAATGTGAAGCGGATTACAATCTTGAAACTGCACGTGATTCCCGTGGACTGAATTGGAATAAATATTTAAATACCTGTTACTTATTTTATTACTTATATTTTACATCTCTGTAATTGTAAATAGTCATCATGTAATTTATTTTATTATAATCTTAAATGCTATACGCCGGTGGGAACCAGGGGATGCCAAATTCATCTCACGTGCACGACATTAAAATCGAGACGGTTCTGGAATGGTTCTTTTTGATATGACCTTGTACGTTTATTATTTTAACCTTCGATTTAAACTGCCCTAATCAATTGTAATAGGCAAACATCAACAATTTAAAACAAGAACAATTAGCTATAATGATTTTGTAACACGATATATGCCAAATTGTGCCACTTGATTTAAATCTACATAGTCGTTTTCTTTTATTAACGACGATAGAATAGAATGGGTCATGATATGCTGATGTTCACATTAAATTTTGTCAACACTGAGATCATTCACAAATTAAAAAAAATAAATCTCAGCTTTATTGATTTATATTAGCTTGTGCACCTACCGCGCTACGCTATGGGCTTTATCATGGCCAGTAAAAACCTGGTTTATGACTAATAATGCGAATTATGTCACACGAGGACGCTGAAATCAAATTTCAACAGTTTTTGCTATTATTATCTGAGTGTAATTATTATAACATGTTGTTGTGTTCCAAAACGTATGATTGAAAACATACCTCTAAGCACAAAAAGTATTTATGAAAAAGAAATAAAGATATTCCGATAATTGCTGACAGTATAAATGGATGTAGCTTAAATTAAAAAGGAGATTTAAAGATAATGAATCACGCAGAACATTCTCGCAACACATGTATGCGGGTTTGCGTGCGAGAATCGATCATCATAATCGATAGCTCGTGAAATGTTTGCGTGTCAAATTTTGAGATGGCGATGCGGGAGTTGAATTTAATATTCAATTTACATCGTCATCGTATCGATATGAATTTTTGTTGGTGCGCCCCGCATTGATTGCACAATATATAATAAAAATGAGTTTTTATTAATACTACTGATATGAAATATGCTGTGGGTGTGTAAATGAAATTTAACGGTTCTTATCTTCTTTATATTCTCGAAGTACAAAAATGTTCATCATTATCTTTTACACCACATTTGTCTCTGTTTTGAAAGAAAGGATGTTTTGGCCTAGTATACCTCGATGGCAAGGCGTTCGTTTGTTTTCAGTTTTCTTTTCTTTGCAATGCTGTTGTCCTTCGCACTTTGTTTCCTGAATTAAATTTAATTGTATTTTCCCTGCAGGCGGGTGTTTGGCTACAGTACCCTGATAGCCAGTATCCTGACACTTCTGACACCAGGCGCTGCCGCTCTCGGCTTCGGCTGGGTTGTGGCTTCGAGAGTAATCGTAGGATTCTGCTTGGGAGCGACTTGGCCAGCTATTTTACCCATGGCATCCAAATGGATTCCGGCAATGGACAGATCAAAGTTTATGTCGAATATGATGGGTAAGTTTCTAGTCATGTTAAGCCATATTACATATCTGTACACACTTACACAAGTTCTCCCAAAAGGTCAAAGGTATATAACATTTTTGAAATTTTAATTTTAATGTCTTGAGTAAAGGATAATGAAACCTATTGCTCTCAACCCAGCACTTAGGGGAAAGATGGAAAAATTGGGTGTAATACGGGAAATAAATATATATAAGACAAAAAAGCAATGGTGGTCAGGGACGCTCGGGAAATGTTTGCGATTTCCCGTGCAAGTCAGGGTGGCCGATGTTATCTAATCAGTTATCAGACTATTCCAGGAAAATCCCAGTCCGAAAGTAGATAGATGGATTGTCAAAAGTTCCATTAATTTAATATCGTATTCGAGTTAAAAGTTGAAATAGAACGCAATAATTCAAACGCCTTCACCGGTTTCCGCGTCTAGTCTGTCGTCACCAGAAGAAGACCTTGACGATATTGATGTCATAGATATCTCTATCTACACGCAACGAGGGCTCGCATTTATTATCGTCCGGCGCGCTAACATTTTGCAGTGTTGCGTGTATTTGAAAGCGACAATATGGCGGCGGAGGCGCGCGCAGGCGTGGTCGCTGACGTCATGCCATTTGCGCACGCTCATTGGCTGTTATTAGTTGACCGCGCGATATAACCTTGCGCAACCGTTGCCATGCTGCTGTTAACCAGTTCTAAGAATTACGAGTCATATTATTTTAGTGCGGGACGATTCAAACGCGATCACGTGATACCTGAGGCGACTATGATTTTTGCCAAGGTTAGGAATGTACGAATTTTATATCTGCTTAACTTCGAACTATCATTTATATTGTTTCATCATATGATTTAAAGTAAAGATGGAAATATACTGGAATGGGTGGAACCTACATATGGCAAATTATGTTTTTGCAAAAAAACTGCATTAACATCTACCACTAATATTAGAAAAACAAGTTATTGTCGTATTATTTAAATAGATAAAAAAGGATATCCTAATGAAGCAGTTTTTGTTCTAAATAGTTGACATTTAATTTAAATAAAATTCAACCTTGAAACTTAGTACCTACTTATTGTGCGAGTACTATGTCTGCACTTCCTTGTGTGATATAAAAAACAGTGTAGATATCATTCACATAGAGGTTTATTATACGGAACAAGAAAATGCAAACTTAACAATAATAACTTCGTAATTAGGAACTTAGTTTTAATGTTCAACCGTTTTAAAATTTACTTATTGAATAAATTCTTGTTTAAATTGCAATTTTAAATAGATACCGTGTACTAGACATATTGTCTGTTTAAGAAATATGTGGTTTTGAACGCGCATTTTAGGTAATATATATACATTTAAAAGAGATCTCAGTCAGTGAAGTTCTAACAGTAGATGATATTTTCGTTTCAAACGTGCCTAAACGTACGTACGTTGACGAATGATTAATCACTGTTTGACCTTACAGAATATCAATAGCTGATATTGAGGATAGCTAACCATGTTTCAATATAATTGACAGTGTAAATAGCTCTGGAAAGTCAGCTTACAACTTCCCAAGGCTGTGGAACCTGTACATTCCATGAGAATTAATTAAGTTCTGCATTAAGTCATACAAAAATAATTTTCACCAAGCTAATTGTTAGAAATATCTCTTAAAGCGGAATTTCACACGGTTAAAATCAAATAAGGCTGTTGATACGAAACGTCATAATGTTATGACTATTAAATATTGATAAATAAAACACAGTTCAATAGACTTAAACGTTCCAATTAAACATCTCCTGTTTAAGATTTAGGTTGTACAAACAATAATATAAATCAATGTTCTTTCAATATTCCCATTTATTTCAATACAAAAGTTGCCTTTCATTGATATCATGAATGATACAATTATTACCACAGATAACGAATTCTTATATAGCATAATATATTTTCTGTGGGTATTACGTAGTTGTAACGGGCTGAAGTTATTGCAATAAAACAATTTACATTGACGCAAGGAATGCTATTCAATTTTATGACCTAATAAGTCAATGGGTTGCGACAATCGAATATTATTCATAAATTAGAAGTCGAATGATTTATTTTGTAGATTAAAATATTGCATATCTTTCAATAAATGATTAACAAAATTAGTTCACTAATTAAACCGTTCAAGGTAATATGCGATAGTTCAAGTTCACCTTGTAAACCTTGAATATTTTCAGTGGTTTATCAACTCAGAACTACGTTTGATAGATCTCATTGTACTAAAATTATGATAACGGACTTTTTCATTCGTGAAATGAAACGCAATTCTTCTAACGATTATTTAATCGCCTTTGAATAGGTTATATAGTAAAAGTTTGGTGCTAGTTTCAGGAGTGTACAGAGAGCTTAAATTACCCTCAATAAATGTAGGTACTACTCAGTCACTAGACTAGTACTTATTATTGGCTAGTGGCTGCCTATCATAGTTTTCTCAAAACTGTACACGCTAAAGTTCAGAAAAAGGAAAGGAAACGTATTTTGATACCCTTGATCATTAAATATTTTTTAATATGATCTATGAATACAAAGCTCAATAATGTTTGAAGAAATCTCACGGTTTTTTTTTTGTAATTTGGTTACCCTATCATGAATAACTGTCCCACATAATAAGTTGGCTTGTAAGTTGTAACGGTAAAAATAAAAGTGAAAATGGAACGAGAGTCGATTTAAAAAAGGATATTCAACGGTTCAATCAGCATAATATATTTAAAGGTCAATGAATTTCAAAGGTATAGTTGAATAAGACATACTAGATACTTTATGGTATTTTACCAGTGGATTTTCAGCCGTTAATATTTTTTATCGAATTGAAGCTACTCGTACCTCTCTTAAGAAGATCTGGGAGAAGACATATTTTAGTTTGATACCAGTGCTAATGATATGACACCAGTCTTTAATACATATACTTAAAGATCGATTAATGCTTCTGATCCAGGTAGTATTATCTGGTGCTAACATCGCCAAGCTGCTAGTATATATACATAAGTATGTAAATTAAAACATTTGCGTTATAATGTCTACAAATATTGACTGATATCCTCTTATTTAATTGATTCATCAAAGAAAGCTAAATAACTTTTTTTATTGATATAACTTGCCTAGATTCTTTAGAAGTCGTGTTTTAGGTCCCCTTGGTTGATAGAGGGACCCGCGGATTGTAGTAGCACCGTTCCGAGCAAGCGACTGGAGTCAGTTGACTACACTTCGATTTCGTTTGTTTTGATCTGTAGCACTAAGTGTGCTATGCGCTAACTTACCCCCACTACGCCGAAATCTGGCCAAGTTATGTGACAGCGCCTATACCACAGGTGTTCTGGAAAACCCATGCTTCGGCACATCACGGTCTGAGGGTCCTCTTGATTCTGGTGGAGATCACACAAAGCGCGGTTACAGTCTCGTACCTCTTCAGTGGTATGTGACAATAGCCAATGGTGGTGGTGGTCACTTACTATCCGATGACCCATCTGCTTTTTTGCCCCCTATATCACTCCCTAACTATCCTGGGTCCTTTAAGCGAGACGTGAAAAAGCATCTCATCTGGGTCCCCATGCTGGAATTTCCGCATTCACAATGAGAATTGTAGCTCCTACTCATGGATTCGACTCCTGATTTCCATCAGGTAGATTGGAGTCACTTTGGCAGGTTATAAAACAAAAAATCCAAATAACAAGCTACACTATACAGTTTAAAAATCTTTATCATGGGCATTCGTGAATTAAATTCATAGGTATATTTATTTGTTCAAAGTAAAACCATTATAAAAGATATGTAAATAAATTCCCTTTTCTTGCTTGTGGTATTTACCCTAGAATAGTAAATAGGCAAGTTGATAGTATTGCTATACAATCATGGGTCACAAAGTTCAGTATTACACTGTGCAGCTTTAGACCTTATTCCCAAAGCATAGTACCCATTTTGCAAATTAAAGAATCGGATTATATTAGTTGACTGCATATTACAGAAATTTAAAATGTCGAATTATGTTCAAAGTTCATTTAGTGAATATTAATGTTTTAATTAATTACATAGTACTTATATAAGTATTTACGAGCCACAAGACGAGTATCTCATCGGATTAATCATAAGAATATTATTTCCTGGTCATTATGAGGTGCCAAATGTCGCTTCGTCTTCCTAATGATGAAAGTGATGTAACTCTTAGCCCGACTGCGCCAGAAGAAGACTTATGTTTTCAAGTGTATAAATATTTTTGGCACGTATATAGTTTGAATGGCTTAATGGATTTTAGCTTCGAATGTGTCTTTAGATTCTTCTTAGGCTAAGGCTTGGGTTTTTTCCCGCATGCGGAAAACCACCTGAAACGCTCGCACGCACTGCGGTTAAAAACCGCAAAACATGCCACGATTTTTACAGTTGAAAGATGGATTTCAAGTGGTAAAACATACATGGATGGAAATGTACAAATGCTTATGTTTAACCCATAATTTTCTAGAGGAACGTTATCGTGAGATATCGTCCATATTAGAGAATTATAGTTCTTCAGTAGTAACACAGTTCATACCTTCTTATTTTGTAGATTAAATTGTTTTACACCCTTTTTTATCTAAAAAGAATACAATAATTTATATATGATGGGACAGTTAAAGTGTAAAGATACTATAATAAACTCCCGCACTAGGTATAAATCCTGTGTCGCGGGTGACTTTACAAGCATACATGAAACGGATACAAAGAACACCCAGGCTTACAACAACAATTTGTGGATCACACACAATATTGTCCCGTGTAGGATTAGGAAGCGTGGCGACCGCTTAAACCACTAGGCCTTACATGCAGTCGATTTATTATTTCAGAATTAGTTCAGAAGTTATGACATACAGTGCTACCCGCGGTACAAAGATATTATGCCAATTGTATCTTAATAACTTGTAGCTTATGTGTAATTCTGATGTATAAGCTATATTGTTGTAAAGTTTAAATAAAATCCATCCGGTAGTTTTATCGTGAAAGAGTAACAAACATACATCCATACTTAAAAACTTTCGCGTTTATAATATTACTAGCTTTTACCCGCGGCTTCGCCCGCAGTGGAGTGGGTATAATAGAAAACTAAATCAATATGAAAACTAAATTTTATTGCTTGGCTGAGATCAACAATTTTTAAAAATTAATACATACAATGAAGTTTCAACACCTTAAAATATGCTTTTGAAGTAGCTAAATTTGACGATTTTTTGACAAACAATTTTCTTATCTTTCATAAAAAAATATGTACAAAGATTCATGATGATCGGTTAAGTAGTTTTTGCGTGAAAGCGTGACAAACAAACTTACATTCGCATTTATAATAGTATATTTATTAGGATATATTTTGCAAAATTGAATGTTATGTACCTACCTACCTCCGCTTTCGATAAATAGGGAAGGTAGTTTACCGAAATCCTTTATACTTGCCCATGCTAACCGATTAAACTATAACTATATTACATTGTAAGTACGTGACCTTGATCGAATGTATGGTCATAAATAATTGTTTCCCAATCAAGTCACGATTCATCGCCCTGCGATACGTCCTTTATCAATCGGGTCTAGGTATTTTGGAGGAAAACCGAAAGCCTTAGCGAACAATTAAGCAAACGTATTCTTATATATTATTTTTTATGGAATAGGGGATACAGATGTATCGCCTGATAGTAAGCGATTACTGCTGCCCATAAGCAGCCGCCGGCCGGCTTTTGTATGGGATGGGAAGGGGATTTGGGGAGGGTTTGTTTTCACTTACTCGGTGAAACACAGCGCAAACGCTGTTTGACACCGGTTTTCTGTAAGGTTGTGGTATCTCCCTGGTCGGCCGAAGCATGACTCTTCCACGATCTTAACACCAGTACCTTCAAGATTTCAGTAAATTCGCATTAGCGATGCTAAACTTATATGGTATTTAGCATCACAGTCATTACAGTCTCTAGTAGTCCCCTGCTGTACATAGGACTCTCTTTACAATCTCTTTAAAAGTTTTATGGCCCACTATACCAGGCAGACTGGTAATCTATATATAAAAAAGGGGGAAGGTGGCTGACTGACTAAGATGCCCACAGATCAACGCACAGCCCAAACCACAGGACCTAGAATCCTGAAATTTGGCATGTAGGTTCTTTATATAACGTAAGTGAGCACCGAGAAATAAATTTCGGAAGTGCCATACCTAAGGGGTAAAAAAGGCGATGAAAATATCTACATCTGCGCGAGCGAAGCCGCGGGCAAAAACAAGTTCTTACTAAAAATACCTTCATGCGTATCGTAACTTCGTCGCTACATCACTTCTCTGAAATATGCCTTCATAGCTTTCAAGGTTGTCTGGTAGAAATCATTACGACCACCAAAGACGTGACACCATAGGCGGTTTAAGCGATCCCTGGAAATAAATGGGTGTGTTTAAGCAATAATATAATCGTATCTTAGATTAGTTGATGAAACAGATGGTGTACTACAAACTACAAGACTTTAGTTGAGTTTGATAGCTTCAGCATTCATATCTCTAAATTTTTTTTTGCAAACTTTCATGTTTCTTTCTATTTCTATCTTTGTTTAATTTATTAAGGCTTTTTATTTATTATTATTATTATGGCTTTTTATTTATTATTAAAGACGCTAACTTGGTATTCAAAATTCTATTCAAAAGGGTAACAAAAATGGTAGTAATGTATTTAAATTAAATTAGTTGACCTTAGTTTTTATCCTATTTAGGTTTCCTATTAAACTTTCAAAAATATAGTCGAAATTAGTAATATAAATTTATTATTCTTTTGAGTATTCCTAGAACTTCGAGATTTAAACCATGGTAATATTTAACAGCTTTAATATTACTTTTATATATTACTCATAAACCTTTGCTGTATGGCTATTGAAATAGTTCTAAATTAGTATCCCTACAACTTTCTAGACTTTCACGCATAATACGGTTGTTTAAATGTCAATCGAAATAGATTTTGATCTCCTAGTAATAGTACTTGTAGTAGTACTTGTGACGCCTTAGGTGCTGCGGATATCCATGGGCGGCGGTTATCGCTTACCATCAGGATACGTCTGCTCGTTTGCCACCTATATCATAAAATAAAGAACTACAATTTTTCCTGTTTTGCGCAACATTTTTCTGTAATGCTCCACTTCTTCATAGCGTTATGTTATACAGTGGACACAAATGGACTATCCAATACTAAAAGAATTAAATATTGTGTAGCTCATTAGTTTGAGTAGTTCCTGACATTAGCGCGTGCAATCAACAATTTCTTCAGCTCTACGAGTGTAGGTTTAAATAAACATGATATGTAAAATATCCACGTGTTAAATTAATTAATAAAAACCTATTTATTAACTCATATCACACGTGGATATTTTGACAGATATGTACCTCCTAGATATCAGCTCATATCAGTATAATTTTATCAAATTGCTTTTAATCGCAACACATCTGTTTAATGTGATATGAAAGATAATGAAATTGAATAAATCATTATTTAATATTACAATTGAGTGAGAAGTTACGCAAGAAACAGTGAAGCAAAGCTGACGATAGGTAAGTGACTTACGTCATCATCATCAAATTATGTTAGATTGATGAAAATTATGATGATCAGTGAAAATGTACGAACTTTACACACTTGCCGTAATACGTACGATCATTAATAAATACTACTGGAGATTGAAGCTCCTGTTTGATGATATGTATATTAATGTGTATTTGTCGCCAAGTCGCTCCCAATAAGCTTATTAATATGCCTACCACATATATGTTCAAAACCGTTAGCAACAATGGAACTAAAATACACTTTCAACTGCTCCATTAATATGTAGACTAATTGGTACGTCACAGAAGCGTTGACCTCAAGCGAATGAGCTAGGAAGTTTCCTACTAGGCGAGTGTCAAGTTGAACACAGGAACGTTCTAGATGTTCTGTAAGCTATGTTTTGAGAGTTATTAGTAAATTATTAAAGTATGTTTTACTGTACTTGTGTTGATGGAATAAGTATACGTAGTGTTCCCATCTCAATTCATCCCGTGGATGTTGTAAAATCCGATTACGGGAGCAAACTTGACGCAAACAATATACCAAACCGTTTGGGCAGCGAGAGCTAAAACCTCCTTTTCGACCTAAGAGGGACCTGTACTCAGCAGTGTGTATTAATGTCTGTATTGTTGATGACGATATTCATGGAATCAGGCCATATATTTGTTGGATAGGTTTTGATTACAAGAAAGATCTATGACTGCGGAAGTCTCCACCTAACAAATACTCGATTCACTGGAACTCTTAAAGTATAATAATTAATTCTACTATAGTATATATAGTTATTTTCTAACTTCATGCTGATTTACATAATTAATTATAGAGATATGATCAGAAGTTTGTCAGTCAAATCCATTAATCGATCAAGACTTTATCGTAACAGGAAATTTATCACAATGACGTACATGTGTTACCCTACTTTTGCAATCGTTTATCATTCTTCCTACACAGATATACCATCACGAATGTTTAGGGTCTTCTTAACCACAGTACTCACGGTATATAGTGTTAGAAGTCGTTTCAAGTAATTCTGTTTGAGCAAGCATAGTAATAGTATTTCGCAAGTCGCAATCTGTCAATTTTCGATCAAATGAACTAGATTGTTTAATAGAATAAAATATGACACAAACGAGAGTGCAGGTGCGGTGGCTTCACAAGTGCAGTGCCACTCTTTTAGTTCCCTCAACCATAATCAGAGAAAGGAGTGGATTTTACTAGGCATGAATGGGCCAGCTCGACCGGAGTGATACCACGGCCTCACAGAAAACCGGTGTGAAACAGCGCTCACGCTGTGTTTCATCGAGTGAGTGAGGATACCGGAGGCCCATACCCCAATCCAACGCCCCCTATCCCCCTCACCATCCCCTTTCCCCCAGGCCGCCATAGTGTGGGTCACCATGCTGCATTGTTCTTTTTCGCATTGAGGATGGTGAACACCACTCTTGGATTCTGCTCATGCTTTCCATCAGGCAGGGCAGAGTCATTTTGGCAGCTTAAATATAAAAAAAAAAAAAATTATATATGATATCTCTGATCTGAAACGGAATCCGTTATACTTACGTGTATATATACTTAATCAATCTTGTTCGTTACTTGAGCCATATGTACTAAACATGTCTAGTAAGCCATTTAAAGTGTCGAGTAATAAAGTCTCACTTCCCTGAACAAGCGGAAATCACAAGATACTATAACTTAATCTTAATAATATCTAGATAATAGTGGCACGATCTCGGAAGGCTGCGTTTCTTATGCTGAATATTTCTATTCTATTCGGTTTACATTGTAGTTACTGTTAGTGATTTGTGCAGATCATATCCTAGATGTTCGTGGATGCATATACAAATAACAAATTCTATCGTTGCAATAAAGCGAGGAAATGAGTGTCATAAGAAGCCCAACATCTCCTGTTTGAGAGTCTGATAGCATTCAAGGGCTGGCCAACCGTCCATGGTCACTTAAATATTATCTGGTTACCCGTTTGATCGCTTGCCTCTTATTCTCTAAAACTATGGATTATTAGTGTCCAGATATTTATGGGGCAAACGAGCAGACGTATCCTCTAATGGCAAGTGAATACCTCCGCCCATGGACACCGCCACACCGAGTCGTCACATGTGCGTTGCCGGCCTTTGTGGGATAGGGGCGGGGTTCGGGTATGGGCCTTCGGTATCCACACTCACTGGGTGAAACACAGCGCACCGGTTTTCTGTGAGCCCGTGGTATCACTTCGGTCGAGCCGACCTATTCGTGCTGAAGCGTGGCTCTTCTACAAAAGATTCTGGATCCAAGTACACATGTGACATAGGCTAATTAATATAGACAAACGTTTTTACGTAGTCGGGTCATAGCTTTTTTTAAACTTGTCTAGTTTATCGTGTTTATACAGACAGATTACGGCAGGGGGACAATATACACGTATGGGTATTATCTTTCAATCGTCTGTCGTGACTTCGCGAGTCAGTCAAGCCAAAGTTTGTTTTCACAGTTTTGATGCAAGGTAACTTGATTATTTGACCCTCTCTCCATTATAATATATCAGATATTAAATTATATTAACCTTGTTATTTTAATAACGTGTCAAATATCATATATAAAATTTCAATAAAATAGCTCGTTAAGTCTAAACCAATGTCATTCAAAAACTAATTTTTAAACTTTTCATATGATCCTATTTATATTAAAATACTACCCGTGAACACACAAACTAAGGAATTTTGAAAATGGATGGAAGCACAAAGGCCAATTTTAATGTATTTTTTTAATCTTTAAATTAAGAAGTTTTCATTGCGAAATAAAGAAATTCAGAAAGAGGTTTAAAAAAATCCTTTAACCAAACAGCATTTGTAATGATTTAGCTTGATTACAAATTAACGGTATTGTTTATCAATATATCACGCATTTCCATCGTTGTGTAAATCTTATCGTTTTCATAACCCGATACACATACGTAATGCTAAGATATAATGGGCAAGAACCAGGTGTCGACAACGTGACCTGCACCATTGCCAAGTTCACGATTAACTGTTGAAGTCGAACATTTTGCCTTGGATTTATCTGTCACTGGTGTTAGGGTGTTCATGCGCTATTTATAAACGTATGATTTATGATTCTAAATTGATTTAACGGTGGAAGGATTCTGTGTATGTTATATGCTACTTTTTCTTGTAATTTGTGGTCAGTGTTCCACTCTTAAAGGTCATAGCGAAAATAATGCTTAAGCTTCGCCTCAGCAAGGAAGTTTTGGCCACCATACTACCATACCGACGTTACCTATAGGTTTATTCTGCGTCTACAGCCGCGTAAATCAATATTTTTTTAGAGGTTAAAAATTTGCCTATCCAGTATTAGTTTAGTTGGCCAGTTAAACAAGACCTAAATTGTGTAACTGACCAATTGGTATCCAACATATTACCAAGCACTATTAGAGAAGAACAAAACATCGTCAATCATCATCACCTTATTGAAGTCCATCGCTGGACATAGGCCTCTCCAATTTCACACCACTGCTTTGATCCTCGGCTTCTGGCATCCCGCTCCTGCTGGCCGTCTTGCACAGATCATCAGGCCACCACCTGGTCTGGGGACGTTTCATACAACGTTTACTGAGACTCGGTCTCCACTCAAAAACTCGTTTACCCCAACGATAATCAGTTCTGCGGCTAATATGGCCAGATCACTATGGACGTACCAACGTTGTAATGTGTTCAGAATTTAAAACTTTATTAATATTCGCAACCTAAGTTTAAAAGAGTAGTCAAAGAATAGGTGTGATGGAAAGTGACCGAACGGTCCGCTTACATACACAGAACATTTACTTTTTGGCGGTCCATGGACAGCTTTTCAAGTGGTTACTATGGAAAACTGTAGTGTCTAAAACTCTATTGGAGTTGTAGTGACAAAAAAAGAAATAAAAATATTGTATTTTTATGAAAATTCTACTTTTACGACAATCTTTCGCCTCTAAACACCCGATGTGAAATTAGAACCATCAAGTAACCAAAACAATATCATGATGATGATCAAATAAGCAATAACCGTTTGTTGTATAGCTCAATCATAGCTAGAGTTAACAACAAAACAACAATGACTTTACCTCTACAAAGCCCGGAACAAGTACATTATTATTTACATAATGTTTGTTGCAGCATCGTCCCTGGGCGCGGCGATCACGATGCCGATCTGTGGGTTCCTCATCGCACACTTCGGATGGGAGTCAGTTTTCTACTTTACTGGTAATGTTACCTCTAAAATGTCATTACTTATAATTGCATAAGGGTCATCACAAACATCCGGGAGCCCCGTGAATTCACGACTGTTTTTATACTCCATCATGTTTTCTTGGAGGCTAATTCTCAAACCAAAAGATCGATCAAACTTCAGCTCCAAAATACTCCCAATTTTAAATATATAAGAAGATCAATTCATAGAAGAAGTTCAATTATACGTAGAAATCCAAAGAAGTTAATTTTATATTAAGATATGTTGTCGAAAATTACTAAGATTAGCAATTAAGAGTAAGTCAAGAATTGAGTATTTATTTACTGAAATTTCGTTACGAGAATTGGCCTTCTAGTTAGTTGTAATTCCACGCTTTCAAAAAAGGACGAAACAGCCAGCGTGTGTGGCGCTTTTATATGCGGTGACTCAGTTTTCTAGATTACTGTAGACGTATTGTATAGTTTAAAAGAAGGGAAACCAGATGTTTGCCCAACTTAGACAAAACCTGTTTAAATATAAGCAAGGTATCTTGCATATCGTTTTTTATATCTTTTCTACCTTCGTTTTCATACAAGGTGTATCAGTATCAGTGTTCTTAATTAATTAGTTATACGTGAAGAGACGATCTATGTTTAAGTCATGTAAATATACCAAATATTCTTAAGTCGGCATACAGGTTGCTAATTAATTTCGTATTTAAATAGTAATGGTTGCGGTATAAACGTCATGGAAATTAGTGTCATAATAATGAATTAATTAATTATGGAATCGAATACCCCAAGACCCCTTTAATGTCTGGTCCTTCATAAGAAATGTCATTTCTCGCTGGTACTAAGGTCAAATGGATCTTATGGTTCCAGCAGTAAAATTTATAGCAATTCCACAAATGTTTTATGGATGTGCTGAATATTTGACAGTAATAAAAGGACCTCAAGTATTTGTATTTACGTGGGATTTTACTGGTTTTCCTATTTAGGTGAGAGTACAGTTATTCGCTGTTTCTATTGTCCCGGTTTCCAAACGAGGTTGCAGACTATTATATATTATGTGTATATATGTTTCTCTACAAGTGTTATTGGTACAAACCTTCTACTTCACATTTATTGAAGCAATGGTCCCTAAAGTAATAAATATAATAATTATCACTAACTCTAAATTTTTTTAATCTTCTTCCTATAATACACGTTTTAAATAGCTGTTTAAAGTAACTTTTAAGAAAATGTTGACTCCTTTGAGTGCAGTTCTGTCTATTATCTGCCTTCCTTCTTTTAAAAGTAAATTTCATTTTTAATTTGGTAATTTATCCCCAAAACAGCTATAATCGGAGTGATGTGGTCCGTCGCATGGTTCGCCGTCGTGTACGACACGCCCGCTCAGCACCCTCGCATCTCTGAGACTGAACGCAACTATCTGATGAAGGTTATACCTCAAGACTCCAACAGCAAAGGGGTAAGTGTAATTGAGAAAACTATTTTAAATATTGTATTTTTAAAACAAGTTTGACTATTTTATGTCGCTAAACATCACGATCGACAAGGACTAATTTCTAAGCCTTTTTTTGGCAACTGTTAATGCAATGCCTTCTTCATCATACCATAAACATCTTGCTAAAGAATAAGCTATGCCATTCTCTAGATAGTGTGGTTAAAGTGCTGATGGTTTAAAGGTTTAAAAGTGCAAATGAAACAGACAAGCAAAAAGTTATAATCATTTTTCTTTTGAATGTTACTAAAAGTCTATCCAGTCTAAAATAGGTAAAGATACAGAAACACACATCATTATTATTTATTAAAACTAACTTGTTCAGTTTGATAACCCCTTTTTAGAGGCACTACTATTTGAAATATAATTAATTAAAAAAAACAACGAAAAATGCGGCGTGCGAATAAAAAATAAGGAAATAAAATTATAAATTGGTTACATAAGAAAACTGTTGTTAAATTAACGTCAGCGTTCATGATACAATCGTTACGGTTACAAATAGTGTACAAATTAAAACATTGGCTGCTACAGAACAATGTTTATTTAACACATTATGCCCAACTACATATCTAACTCACTTATCGATAGGTTAGGTATACGCATCGAGTAGAGTCAACTAGTGTTTAGGACTGCCACCTAAACACTCAAACAAATTAGTGTAATTTGGACATCCTTGTATTTACAAATAAGTTTGTCAATTTTTTGATCATCTTGCTAGCCTTTATTTGTCCCAAGGTTTAGGGTCGGCTAAGTTAAAGTTAAACCGGTTTTACCTGAATATCAATTTTTACACGGAGAACTGGCCTCGGACCTCCGCAACTCTCGCGTGCTCTCCGAGGCACGGGCGGGAAACACCGCCATGTTCCATGCTCTGGGCTGCTATTAAGAATTTCTTGTAAGAAAAACCCAACAGCAGTCCGACCCGGGAATAGAACCCGAAATCTTTTGATCTGCTGTCGCTTACGCTAACCACTAGACCAA